>MU759265.1:201580-217111 GCA_026770625.1 Nicotiana glauca | reverse complement strand
ATATGCCTAAATGGCATAAGTTATGAAATTTATTACTAATATTGGCCCTATTGAATGTTGTATTGTAGATTGAAGTTGCTTAATTGTATTGGATCCTTATAGTGTCATTAAGGGGCGAATTTGAGGTACGCATGTCTAACTTTAACCTTTGTAAAGTCACCTTATTTGGAGTACGAGAAATTGGTACGTGTTATTTATGTGAACTATGTGTGAATTTTGGTTGTTTCACAGGTATTAAGACAAGATGGCCTATTTCATGAATTCTTGTGATTAATATGTCTTGAACGTTGTTGGTTAAGTTTTTTCAATACAATGGTGTAAGTAATTGGCAATAAACCAAATGTAATTGTGAAAGTGTTATGTGGTAAAAGCTGAGAAACAAATAATAGGAGGCAATCATAAATGATGCAATTGGAACAACTGTGATAATAACATATTTGGCTTGTTGTGGGTAATTATTGTGGTGACTTAAATTGCATATGAGTTGTTGAATATGATGAAAGTGGTATTGATGGCTACAGAAATTATTGTAAATTATTGTGGTTGTTCTTTGAGAATTATTGTTGTTGTTCTATGTGAATTGTTGTTGTTGTTGTGATGTTTGTGAATTGTGACTTGTTCGGTGGCAAAAAGTTAACTAGTACTAACATCATCAGTTTACTGTAAGCACAGTCCAATCAAAAAATAATTGCTAATAAATAATAAACCCTTCTCCTTTGTCCGGGCTTGGGACCGGCTGCTTCACTGTATAACTTGAACACAGGCGGAGTTAAAAAGTTTTTATTTTCTTGAGGTATGGATCAGGTAAGTTAACGTAACAGAGTTAAACTAAAATCACAGAAATATGTAACAAGTCTTCGTATATTGGGATTCGTAGACACTAATGTTTTGATTTATTGCTTGTCCGAAATAATTTCACAATGCCAATAGTTTTATTCATATATGTTTCATTGACACTTTCTGTATCAACGAAATGTGCAAAGTCTCATGAAACTACAATCTCATAGCTTAACCATTCATAGTACCGTTGTTCTACATGCCAAGTTCCTATCATTCATCAGTTTCATGACTAACCAAGTAATTTGTAAAACTTATGAGCTCCAAAAAAAATTAGTTGCCAAAATGTAGAAGGAAAAGCTTCAAAAACATGCAACAGCAAATCTCAAAGTGCACGGCAAAAATGTTATCACTCACATGAATGCATAAATAGACATGAGAAAATATAGGGATTTAAAATGGTAGAACCAAACTGGGCCTTCTTCATTCGTTCATGTAGAAATGATGGTTGCGACAAAATGAAAGAATGGAATAAGCGCATCAATCTGTTGCAAAAGCCTCTTTGGCAAAAAGTTAACCGATACTAATATCATCAGTTTACAGTAAGCACAGTCCAATCAAAAAATAATTGCTAATAAATAATAAACCCTTCTTCTTTGTCCGAGCTTGGGACTGGCTGTGTCACTGTATAACTTGAACACAAGCGGAGTTAAAAAGTTTTTATTTTCTTGAGGTATGGATCAGGTAAGTTAACGTAACAGAGTTAAACTTAAATCATAGAAATATGTAACAAGTCTTCGTATATTGGGATTCGTAGACACTTATGTTTTGACTTATTGCTTGTCCGAAATAATTTCACAATGCCAATAGTTTTATTCATATATTGCACATCAGAAGGATAAAAGCTTGGCCAAGATTTTGCAAGTAAACAAGCTAACTCTGCTGTATAGTAATTTCCAAAAAGCTATTTCGAGCTAAATTAAACATTAGATGTTATTTTCCCTTTTTTTCAAGATCTAGCAAATGAGAAGTAGCTTTCACTAAAGCAAATACATAGTCATGCAAAGAATTTAAACAAAAAAGGCACAAAGTTATAGAAGAGCCTTTTTAATGATTTCGTAATATACTATGTTATATGTAGATTGATCATCGTCGTTATCTGCAGTAGGTGGTCGGATTAATATTTTTATACAGTTTGCACTTTTCGCCCTCGATAAAGCAACATATAATTGGCCATGAGAAAATACGGGTTCGCGCAAATAAATTCCAACATAATCTAATGTTTGTCCTTGTGCTTTGTTTATAGTCATAGCAAAAAACAGGCGTACAAGAAATTGTGTTCTTTTAAATGGGATAGGTAATTCTTCATCATCTGAAGATAATAATGGTATTTTGGGAATAAATACATGTGTATTCTTAAAATCACCATGCAATTCGAGCGCTTATACCACGACTCTTAAAATCGCAGCATATCAACCGTGTACCTGTCACGACTCGGATTTCCCACCATCGGGGGTCGTGATGGCGCCTACTATAGGAGCTAGGCAAGCCAAGTATTTTAAACATTTTTTGATAACATCTCAACAATAATAATAATAATAATACGAGTCGTTTACAAAAAATAAAGCGGAAGTTTAATATTTCTCTACCCAAGACTGGTGTCGCTAATTCACGAACTACTAAAGAGTGCTAAAAACAAGTCTGAATAGAAATACATCAATGTTTGTCTCGGTACAAGGAAAACAAACTAATAACATAAAAGGGACTCCGGCCTGCGAACGTCAGCTAGGATACCTCGAAAGTCCCTGGACTGAAGTCAGCTCCCGATCAAATCAGGGCACAGAATGTTCCTTCGTGCATAAATAATCAAAACATGGCACAGAATGGCCCTTCTTGCAAATATAATCGAAATATGGCACGGAATGACCCTTCGTTCAAATATAATCAAAACATGGCACGGAATGACCCTTCGTACAAATATAATCAAAACATGGCACGGAATGACCCTTCGTACAAATATAATCAAAACATGGCACGGAATGACCCTTCGTGCAAATATAATCAAAACATGGCACAGAATGAACCTTCGTGCAAATATAATCAAAACATGGCATGGAATGACCCTTCGTGCATTATCACTCTTCCTCACCCAAAACAGTAATCACAACCAAATGGGGTGACGGGATAGACAGATAATAAGAAACGTCCCGGCAAGGGAAAACATAATTAAACAGCTAAATCCTGGCAAGGGAGCAACAACAATAACCTTCACATCCTGGCAAGGGAGATAATCAATAAACTCAAACCATCTTAGCAAGGGATTAATCATATCTCTTTCTGTTTCCTTCATTTCTTACTCAATAGTCTTTTTATTGTTCGAGCCAACGCTCTAAAGAATTTACAATTCATAATTAATCCTCATACTCTTCATATTACATAGAATTCATCAATTAACATGGAAGAGTCATAACATTATCAAGAATAGGTACAAACAAGGACACACGGTCATACTAGATACCGGTGTATAGATACTCGTCACCATGCCTATACATCGTACTCAACATTTAGCAATTAGCAAACAATGCTCTAATCCTATTCCCTAAAGCCAAAGTTAGATCAAACACTTACCTCGAATGCTCCAAACTCGACTCAATCCTCTAGTATAGCTTTACCCCTCGAATTCACCATAAAACCACTCGAATCTAGACACAAATTACTTGAATGTATCAACAAATGCTAATTGAACCAATTTGAATGCATAAAAATAAATTTCCCAAAGTTTTGCCCAAAAATTCCCTAAATGCCCCCGGGCCCACGTGGTCAAAACCCAAGGTTCGAACCAAAATCCAGTTACCCATTCCCTCACGAGTTCATATCTATAATTTATTTTGAAATCGGACCTCAAATTGAGGTCCAAATCCCCAAATTTAAGAAAACCTAGGTTCTACCCAAAATCTCCATTTTCACCCATGGAAATCTATGATTTTAAGATGAAAGCATGTTTAATGATGATAAAGATTGAAAAAGTTGAGTAAAAATTGACTTACAAATGATTTGGAAAAGATAGGATTCTTTGAAAATCGCCTATGGAGTGTTTGAGTTGAAAGAATGAAGAAATGAGGTGAAAAATCCGTCTAAGTATGAAAAATGCATGCCTCAGATGTGGGAATTGCAATTTTATAAAATCCTGGGAATTGCAAACACAGTATTCGCATTTGCGAACACTGGAGGAAAGGGGGGAGGTTCGCATTTGCGAAAACCATGTCGCATTTGGGACTGACCGTCCTCGCATTTGCGAATGCCATCGTCGCATTTGCGACCCAAGCTGAAGCCCCCATTTCTCGCATTTGCGATAAGATATTCGCATTTGCGATTNGCGAATGCCATCGTCGCATTTGCGACCCAAGCTGAAGCCCATATTTCTCGCGTTTGCGATAAGATATTCGCATTTGCGATTTCGCTTTTGCGAGAAAAACTTCGCAAATGCGAAGACACCAGACCTGACCTGCAATATTTTTCCAAAGTTCAAAAATGCAACTCAACACCTATCCAAAACTCACCCGAGCCCTCGGGGCTCCAAACCAAACATGAACCCAACCTAAAAAATATCGTACGGACTTACTCATGCGATCAAATCGCCAAAATAACATCATATACATAGAATCAAGCCTCAAAACACATGATTTTCTTCTAAGTTTCATAAACTTTCAAATTTGGAACTTATAGTCCGAAACACGTCAAACGACGTCCGATTTCAACCAAATTTCACAGAAAGCGCTTAAACTATATATAAGACTTGTACCGGCGTCGGAACCAAAAATACGAGCCCGATACCACAGTCTTTTAATCAATTTTCATTTTTATTTTCCTTAATAATTTAACAAAAATAATTTCACAGAAAAATTCTTTTCTCGGGCTCTAGACCTCGGATTTCGACTCCGGGCACATGCCCGAGTCCCATATTTTTCTACGGACCCTCCGGGATCGTCAAATTACGGGTCCGGTTCTATTTACCAAAAATATTGACCGAAGTCAAATTTAATCATTTTAAAACCACATTTTGAAAATTTTTATAGAATTTAACATATAATCTTTTCGGCTACGCACCCGGACTGCGCACGCAAATCGAGGCAAATAAAAATGAGGTTTTCAAGGCCTCAAAAGCATGGGATGAAAGAGAAAATAGGTGATGACCCTTTAGGTCGTCACATTCTCCACCTCTAAAACAATCGTTCGTCCTCGAACGGACAAAAGAAAGAAGTACCTGAGTCGGGAAATAGATGAGGATAGTGGCTCCGCATATCAGACTCGGGCTCCCAGGTCGATGCCTCAGGAGGGTGACCTCTCCACTGGACACGCACTGAAGGAAAACTCTTCGACCTCAATTGTCGAACCTGCCAGTCTAAAATAGCCACCAGCTCCGCCTCGTAAGACAGATCCTTGTCCAACTGGACAGTGCTGAAATATAACACGTGGGCTGGATCGCCGTGATACCTCCGAAGCATGGACATATGAAACACTGGATGCACGGCTGACAAGCTGGGCGGCAAGGCAAGTCTGTAACCCACCTCTCCCATACGATCGAGAATCTCAAATGGGCCAATAAACCTAGGACTAAGCTTGCCCTTCTTCCCAAATCTCATCATGCCCTTCATAGACGACACTCGGAGCAAAACCCACTCACCAACCATGAAAGATACATCTCGAACCTTACGATCCGCATAACTCTTTTGCCGCGACTGAGCCGAACGAAGCCTGTCCTGAATGATCTTGACCTAATTCAAGGCCTCCTGAACTAAATCTGTACCCAATATCCTCCAATATCTGAATATCCTCCAAAATCAATGACACAGGCTCGGAGCATATCCTTCAATATCTGAATAGTCCTCTCAGACTGGTCGTCCATCTGAGGATGGAACGCTGTGCTCAATTTAACTTGGGTGCCCAACTCCTGCTGAACTGCTCTCCAGAAGCTTGTCCTTCTGGGAATAAATACATGTGTATTCTTAAAATCGCCACGCAATTCGAGCGCTTATAACACGACTCTTAAAATCACAGCACATCAACCGTGTACCATTGCATAAACCTTCACAAGGATTTAAATTTTATAATAACATGATGGGACAATTTTGTTTCAGTATTAGTTTGTAAGGAGGCAAACCAGCAGGATTCAATGAATGTAAAAAATCCTCAAATTAACTTTGATTATTCGGTTCAATAGTTTAATCAGTTACAACAAATATCATAGCATCTTTAGGAAATTGAGTTATAAGCCTATCATTTATTTCGTCAACAAAATCATTTTTAGTCGTCAAAATAACATGGAAAGTTAAAATAGAGGAATCCTGAGAAAGAGTATGCAAATCAGGATATATTATTTTGAATAACATGTCCAACGACTGTCTTTTAGTAGTATAAGGAACAATAAAATATCTCGGGATTTGTATTTTGTTATCCATATTTGTCTTTTCTACTCCATTTCTAATTCGCATCAAATATTCACAAAAAGAAGGATCAATTCTCGCACGCATATTTTCTGATAATCGTAGTTTTTCAAGCTCATTCCATATTTCGGAGTTCAATATGCTTTCTCGAATGAAGTCTTCCTTTTTCCCACTCCGAACTACAGGAAGAGTTTGTCTAAAATCTCCTCCAAACACAACTACTTTTCCGCCAAAAAGCGTATTTGTGTCCATTATATCTTTTAGAAGAGAATTTAAAGCTTCAATCATGTTTTTTGTCATTGATACTTCATCCCAAACAATCAACTTTGCATCACGAATCAAAGATGCGAGTCAGCTTTACTTGCTGATAATGCGAGTGAGCTTTACTTGCTGATATTGCAAGTGAACTTTTCATCGATATTAATCGGAATTTTAAAACGTGAATGAGTTGTTCGTCCTCCTGGAAGGATCGAAGCTGCAACTCCAGAAGTTGTTGTTGCTAATGCTACAAATCCTTTGGATCTTACAGTTGCTAATAAGGCACAATATAAGAATGTCTTACCACTTCCTCCAGGACCATCAATCAAAAATGCTCCAGTTTTGTTGGCAAATACTCTTTGCAGGATGATGTCATATGCCTTTTTTGTTCAGTATTTAATTTTTTATGTAACACTAAATCTTCATCGCTGACAATGATATTTGTTTTAAAATATACTTCCTTTGCTTCAGTTTCAATTTTTGAATACTTGATAGTTTCTGGAACAAGGTTAAATTCATTAATATCACGCCCCATAGAATGTAGTATATCATTAATACGATTCAAGATAGCAAGGTAGATATCTTTTGTTGCTATATTGGCTAGGCTCTTAAAGTCTTCAGACATTGAATCTTCAAATTGTTCCCACAGCTCTTTCGGATTGCTAGGGTTGCAATATTCTAAAATTGTAGCAAATAAACATCTTAAACTATAAGGTATTTGATAGCAGGCAGCCTCAGACATATATTCAACTAAGTTATTGTCACAGTGCAACAATTCTCTTTTTTCTGCAGATTCTCTAAATGTGTCACAACATATTCCATTTACTATCAAAATATCTTCATATGATTTTGGTCCTCTTATGTTCATTAGTAATAATCTAAAGTAATATCTTTCTTCTTCTGTTGGATGAAACGTTACAACATGTCCGATAACATTACCTCGTTGTCGGCGAGTCCACATTTTGTATGTAGATGACCATACAAAATATTGTGGGAAATCTTTATACAACAACTTAAGCTTTTTAGCATCTTTGTTTGTTTCATTCATCAAGAAGAATTTTGTCAACATCATCTTCTTAATCATAGATTTTTTCACGATATTATTTATTGTGTCAGTTTTTCTAAAAGAGATAAATTGTAGCCCATCAAGATGTAACTGGATATGATAAACACTTGGAGTCATTTTACTAATAGGAAAAGCAAATAAGCGCCACATAGCTTCTGGAGTGATACCCATCTAGCAGATTGATACTCTTTTATCTCATCTATTTTTATATTTGTATTGTTTTCGTGTAAGCCAAATGAAATATTATCATGTCCTTTACAAATATATTTGTATATGTATTTGACAACTTTAATATCATAGCAAACTTCTACATTTATATGAGAATTATATTTGCTAAGCAGATAATGATTGTAAGGAACAACCCATGAGTTATCAAGAATTTGTTTCCTAACTTTCACATATTTACCAGTGTTTCGTCTTATGTAAATTGGATATGAGTCTTTTCCTTTTGTTGTCTCAGTGGCGAAGCTCTTTGGATACCTAAATTTGTACTCGTTTTTCTTCATACATGAATTGGTAGGATTTAAATGACCACAAGGCCCATGCATCATGTGTTTAGTAACAAGTTTATGTAAGTAAGAGTTTTTATCAGGATCAGGCAGCTTAGCAGAAATAAATTTATCGTAAGCCTCGGGTGTTAATAATTTATAGTCATCACCACGTATAATAAGAAAATGAGCATGTGGAAGACCACGTTTCTGAAATTCTATAGTGTACATAAAAGCTGCAACTTTTCCAAATATGTTTCTTTTTAATATATCTGTTTTCATCTCTTCTACCTTTGCTCTGAATACTCGACTAATTAAATCGGGTCTATTTTGAGTTTCATCTATTAGGAGCAAATTTTCTTTTATTTCTGGACAACATGGATTGCATGTCATAGTTAAAAATATATCAGGCTTTCCAAAATGTTTCACTAATACAATAGCATCCATATAACGCTGACGCATATCTCTGGGACCACCTGTAAAACTTGTTGGAAGAATTTTTTTTCCTATCTTAGAAGCTTCTCTTTCGCCAAGTCTTAGGATATCCAAAAGACCTTATAATACTTCAATTCGAAATAAATCTTGATTAAATAAGGAAAAATCTAATCTTTGAGTTTCTACTTTTATGAATTCATCAACTAAATATTGCTGAAATAATCTGCCAGAATGTAAAATTACGTTTTCCTCGTTATCTCTCATCTGAAGTTTGTAGCAGTAGTATTCACGACAAGAAATAGTATCTCTTTTTCGTTTACCTTTTTGTAGAACTTCAGCTTCCATGTCAAGAAATCCATCAATTGAACACATATTAGATACACTTGGAAGTTGTTCATTTTCATAGTAAGCTCTTTTTTTCCTTAATTTGTGTCCAGGTTGTGTAACCTTTTGAATACTATGGTGCCATCCATTTTGACCATACGGAAATAATAGTAGATATTGCAAAGGATCATAGCAACCATAATAGTAATTTACTAATAGGCTCTTGTTATTATGAGTATGAATTCGAATATGTGGTCCAGAACTATTATGGTTTATTTCTTGTTGTAGCCATAATGCTACCACATCTGACACAGTTGGTAGGTTATATACTCGTTGATCTAAGGCAGGACCACCTTTTAACGCAATATAAAAGCTTGACAAATCCGGGATATGTATTAGAGATTTCAAGAAGATACAAAAAGGATTTATCTTCAGTATATCCATTAGTTTCTCAACAACTGAGTTTCTAAGTATACTTGAGGAAACCATTCGATTTAATATTTTTGTGTTATCATCGTAAAAATACAATTGTAAATTTCTTGGTTGTTGATTTGGCGGAATCAAATCATTTATGAAGTGATACATTTGGCCTTGTACTTTATATGTGTAAATTTCATGGTTCCTTTTTGCTAGAATTTTGTCATACTTTGCTCCAAGTGAAGTAAATGCAAACATGTTGTTGTACATTCTAAGGTAGCTGTGAAAGTGTTCAGATTCTTCAGTATTTCCTAAATAAAGATTCGACAATTCAATAGGTATTTTATGTGACATCAGCTTAACAGAACCATTGTTATAACAAAATGTCGGCGGTTCATATTCAAATCTTTTCGCACCACAATATTTACAGTTTGGTACCGTTTTTAGAACGCTTGGACTGCTAGGCAATTGTTTAATGTTCAAATATATTATTGTTAATCTATAACATGTGCATATTAGTTGCAGCAACTATAGCAATAGTGGTGAGAAAATATTTTCAGTGGGTGTCGGTGCAATAGTGATAGGTAATGTCTTTGGAGTATGTTGTTCATAGGGTGTAGCAGATGTTGAACCTAATATAAGTATAATTATAATGAATATATGAAAACAGAGTATATTCAAATTTAAACAAGATATTTTCTTCGACTTACCATGTTCGAGCACGAAAAAGTGGCCAGTAACATTCTTTCCTTTGCCAGAGGCAGCAGTCAGCTCAGTAACTGGCACAACAGCCAAAGATATATCGGCTAATATAGAGTCAAAACAAATAATGCGTTAGCAAATTAATAAATATTTGCATTCATATGCTTATATGTACAAATAATATGTGTGTGTAATTGTGTCTTCGTGTTTAGTTTGTATCATGTAGAAATTATATCTTTTTTCTTGCTTACCTCTCTCAGTAACAGAAGATGGCTCGCGTATCGTGAGAGTTGTTTGCACATGCTGATTTTTTTATTCAAACTGTTTTGATCGCCGTTGTGATAAAAGCGATTCTTTTTTATCAAATGATAGCTCTTTGTACAACTCACGTCACCAAAGCTTCATTTTAGATAGTGTTTCTGCTGGGTATTGACGCTTCTTTTTAGGGGGCCAACTTGTTTGTTTTATCGTTCGGCATCTGCAAATTCAGTAGCTTAGCAATCTTCAAAACAAATAAACTTGAGATAAACTACTGTGTTGTCTTAGCTTTCTGCAAGCCGATGTTTCTATGCAATAGTTTATCACTAAATAAGTGGTTTCAAGTCTAATAAAATACTGTGAGTGTATTTTTGCATTACTTTTATCAGTAACACCATTTACATATAAAGATTATTGCAAAGAGTTTGTTACTAATAATCATTTTTTTCATCACTTCTTTAAAGCAATTTATGAAGACCATAAAGAGAAAACCTGTGTATATTTCATTAGTTTCTAAAGATAGCAGAACTTTGTATTATCATTATTCATAATCAACTAATAGAGAAGCATGTTCAGTGATCACATAAGAAGTACAAAAATATCCATAGATTATCGCTTTCGCTTTCTGGGCGTTATTATCTCATAGACAGCATAGTCAGCCAATTTTAGCTACATGTTGTTGTACTGAAGCGCAGAAAAATTTCTTACACCATAAAAGATAGATGAAAATACGTAACTGCCCTCATGTCGGCATGAGTGTTTTCACTTTTCACAAGGTAGCACCCTTGATACTACTTTAACAATTTTGTACACCGATACCATAAGGAAAAAATTAAAACAACTTAAAACAAAAACACGACAACTCTTTGCAGGTTATGTTGCAAATCACAGTTGCAAAAAGGAAACATAGACCAAAGAGAACAACTGGTACCCAGTGATGTTGGTATTTTGATATTTTTCATTCTTCAATAGACACAGTATTTTGCTTAAATTCTGTGTAGAATTTCATCCTCAATAGGCACTCCATTCCTAAGCAACATTCAGCTACAAATGAGAAGCAACAATTGACCTAGCTGTCTATTCCTAAGTAACATTCAGCTACAAATGAGAAGCAATAATTAATAATCAATAGAATATGAAAACTAAACGAAATAAAACTCATCAGAACTCAGAAAAGGCCACTTACAAACTGGAATCAAACTGAAATTCTTCTGAAACTAACCGAAAAGCTAAAGCCAAAATAGGAGAAAGAATAACATATTTTGGATTTAATGGTCAGAAAGCAAGAAATTGAAATCTATTAGTAGAAATTTAAGGCGGAGTTAGGGCTCAGATTTCATGGTGTTTGGAGATGGAGACCCAGATCTTCACATAAATCTATCATTTTTAGTATTCATAGTTGAATAAGATGGAGAGCTCACTCAGAGCAAATAAAAAGAAAAGGAAGTACAATAACAGAGAAAATCTCACCAGAAGTATTGTTATTGTCCAAGAAAGAATTCGCGGAGAGAAATTGAGAATTGAAGGAGAAGATGTGCTGATATTCACAAAACAAAAACCGATGGAGAGAACTCGATTGGTATTTGAGATAGTGAAGAGATGATGGAGCCGAATGAAATTCCATGGAGAAGAAGTAGAAATATCTGTAGGTGTGTTGTTATCTCACTTGGCTTAGTCACTAAACTTTAGCGCACGTATAAGCGCTAAAATCACAAAAGTTATCCAAAAATACCCCTGTATTTAAGCAGGAATGTCAACGGAGAGCAGCTTCTGCGCTCTTCTATATAAGTAGAATAGAATATATTAGTTCCCTTTTGTTTCCCGAAAAGCTTTTATCATGATCATTATGTTGAATCATTTGAAAAAAGTTATTGAAGACATGTTATTGTTAGAAATATTTTTGCTAGTTAGCAGAGGCGGAGCTAGCTCATTGATTGTGGGTTCGGCCGAACAAAGTCGGTTTGGTCCAATCTATGTATTTATCTTGAAAAATACATTGAATATGTATAAATTATTAATTTAGAACCCAGTAATTTAAAAGAACTAAAAATCCGAACTCATAAACTTCAAATCCTGGCTCCGCCTCTGCTAGTTAGAAGGATATTGAGTAATATACCAAGTAAAACAAAGGTTATATCTTCGACGAAATTTGAACTTGAACTCCCTTAATCCTAATATTTCCAGCTGTCTATAGATAGTAAGCCATGTTAGCCTCACATGAGAGCCTTTTTAAATAGAGGCTAAAAAATATTCGTCAGTCAATTCGGCCCTTTTCTATTTGAGTTAAAGTGCATATTTTATTTGAGCCTATTAAAGGAATAGGTTAAAAACAAAAAAAAAAAATAGTAAGCCGACTCATTGATCTTCCAAAGGCCAAGAATAAGAGTTGACAAAAAGCCAGCAAAAATATAGTTTAAAATCTCCATTTGTGTAATGACCAGTTTGATCTGCAAAGGCTCTTTTGGTACAAGGTATAAGGGATAATTAATTTCGAAATTAAATTTGAGATGAGCCTATTCCATATTTATTTAAGATAAAATCGTAATATAACTGATTACAGGATTTAGTTATCTCGGAATTGTAGAATTTTTTATCCCCGTGGGAGGGTGAAATAACTAATCACAGAATAATTAATTATGAGATAACTTGTTTCCCAACCAAATGGCTCCTAAATCTAAACTAGGGGCATATCTATGTGTTGTGCATGGGCATGTGAACCTATGATCCTCTCTCGATACTATTTATAATAATGTTATACTTCTTAAATATTCTTTAAATACACATGTGTGCACCCAAGTTCAACGAATCCTATAGTGCAATGATTATTTGGTGCACCTTTACAATTGAAATTAGAAGTTCAAATCTCAGTTTGTAGGTATCTCCGGTGTCCCTCTTATGTTTTAATTAAGTATTTTTTTTTTATTCATTCAAAATTCCCAATATCTAACACATTATCGAAATCCTTAATCTCCTTTTATCATCGCAAAATTTTTATATAATTAAAAGTAACAACAGTAAATGATATAATATGGTTAAATGATTCCAACATTTTTGATATGGATATAAGTATTTTTATTAAATATCACTAAAATTGTAGGAAATTATTTTTGATTGTAACTTATAATTTTTAAATGATAATGGATTCATGGTATGAATTTAAAGGTTGTACTTGTTAGACATAAATTCTAATTTTACATTTTTATTACCCATCTTCTTGAAATCCCGGATCCGTCTTGGTAAACAATGGCTTCCAAGTTCATGGCCCTCTCATGTACCAACTAAACCAAATAATGACATTTTTTAGTTCTCCAAGTCAAGGCTGCATGTGATTTTCTTTTAAATCAAAACATGTTTGTCAATATTTGATAGAGAAAAATCAAGATATTTCAAAGCATTATATTCTCACCCTCTACCACCTAAAAATAAAAAAGAAATGGAGGAGAAATAAATAAAATAATAAAAGAAAGCACAACTGTATTTTCAAGATTGTGTACAACTGTAATACTTATATGAAGAAGAAATTACAGCACAAAAGAATGAAATAAAATTAACAAACAACAATCAAACTTGAATAAGAAAAAGAAAAAGAAAAAGAGGGAGATACAAATGGCAAGAATGAATTTTATAAGCAAATAAATTATAAAAAATATAGTTTTCCCTCAAGAAAGTGTTCCCATGCAAAAGAAGAAAACTCCAGAAATCAAACCAAAAACTCCAACATTAATCCTCTTAGCACCATTTGGAGCAGGAGATGGTTCTTTAGCTTTGGTTTTATCAGCAGTAGAACCACTTTTAGCAGAATCATCAGTAGGAGCAGGTGCATCATCAGAAGATGGAGTCTTAGCATCACTAAATGCCAAAGGGATTAAAACCTTATCCAATTGGTAAACAGCCAAAGGAGGATCTTTTCTTATAGCATTATATATATTTGTTTCCACACCTCCAGATGAGACATTCACTTGATTATTCTGTCCAGTAAAGTTAAGTCCAAAAGCCTCACCTTTTTGTCCTGTTGCTTGTGTTCTAACAGGATTGCTAACTGTTTGTAAATCTTCAAAGCTGTAAAATTTAGGTACTACATGGTATTGAATGAGTTGTACTTTCTGTTGGTCACTAAGTTTGTTGAGAGTACCACCAGGGAGATTGGTAAATGCATTGTCTGATGGTGCAAAAACAGTCATACCTTGGTTTGAATTGTTGACTTGGTTGTTGATTTGTATTCCCACTTGTGTTTCGTTAAGGAATTTAATGAATGTGTTGTATTGTCCTGCTTTTTTGAGAATTGCAAATATGTCTATTGGTCCTGTTGGTGCTGGAGCTGGAGCTGTTGGAGATTGAGCTTGAATTTGTGGAAAAAGAATAAACAAAAGTGGGATTAAAGATAGAAGAATGAGAGGAAGAGCTCTTTGAGCCATGGTTGGACAAGTGTGAGATAGAGAATATGGGAAATGGAAGTGTTGATTAGATGGATGGAATAGAAGAAATTTGTGGGAATTTATGGGATAAGCTTTGGGGTAAAGCCTGGGTGGAATTAGCTGGCTATGGTCTTTAATCAAGACAAATCTTATTTGAAAGCGAAAATACAACAACCAATAAAAAGACTAGAAGAATAAAATATACTGGCTCTTCTCCGAACTCCGTGTATAGCGGGAGCTTAATGCACTAAATTGTTTTTTATTGATTAAAAGCCCCCAAACACTCTATTTTTCCATCAATGCTAATGTTAAGGAAATAAGCCTTGATCTGGCTAACCTCAAAAGTTAGGAGATGAACATTGTCCAAAATCACGTAAGAAGACAATAACTTGTTTCATTAAGCCCTTTCTCGGAACCTGCATGAACGCGGAATGCTTGGTGCATTGGGTTGTACTTTTCTCCTTTCTAATGTGGATCACTTTAACACCTCCCGCCACGTTTAAACTTAAATAATTGGAGCATGGACGTCATAACATCGGGGTCCTACAGTGGAAAACACAACAATATGGATGAATTTGACTTTGATATCATGTTAACAAAATGAATCTTGAGCCTGACAAAACCAAAAAGACTAGCTTATTAATGAGGAGAATTCATTCTCTTTACTAATGCGGGATACTTTAATAGCTAATCTAGTAGTTAGAGTGTAAAAATCCAATCTTTGTAATTGATTAACACTAAGGGTGTGTTTGGTATGAAGGAAAATATTTTTCAATTTTTCCATGTTTGGTTGGGTTAAATATTTTGGAAAATATTTTTCTTATCAACTCATTTTCCTCCAATTGGAGGAAAATGTTTTCTTTATCAAAAGAAGGGAAAACATTTTCCAAAACTCCTTCTCAACATTCCCCACCCCACCACCTCTCTCCAAAAAAGGTTTTTTTTTT
>MU759265.1:171239-194192 GCA_026770625.1 Nicotiana glauca | reverse complement strand
CCCCCCCCCCCCTCTTATGTGTTATTGACGTTTAGAACATCAATTGGTATCAGAGCAGGTTATCCTTGAAGAGGCTAACACCTTAGGAACAGAACAAGATGGGTGCACCACCTGGAAACTGGGAAGGGCATTCCACTGATAGGCCTCCACTCTTTAATGGCCATTACTACTCTTGGTGGAAAAATAGGATGAGAGATCACATCATAGGAGAAGACTATGAACTCAGGGACATTGTCACGGATGGTCCTCTAGCAACTACAAAGAAGAATGTTGAAGGAGTGGATGTGCCAAAGTCAAGAGCTGACTGCACTGCTGAGGACTTGAGGAAGTGGGAAAAGAATGCAAAGGCCAAGAAATGGCTTGTGTGTGGACTTGGTCCAGACGAGTACAGTAGAATTCAAAGTTGTACCACTGCTAAGGAAATCTGGGACACTTTGCAAGTGGCTCATGAAGGAACACCTCAAGTGAAGAGGTCCAGAGGAACACTACTGTATTCTCAATATGAGAATTTCACCATGAAGGAAGGGGAAACCATCCAAGAGATGTATACAAGGTTCACCACACTAACAAATGAACTTAAGTCTCTTGGAAAGGTTATTCTTGAAGAAGACAAAGTTGAGAAGATTTTGACAAGGGTACTCCCAATCTCTTGGGAAAGCAAAATCACAGCTATTCAGGAATCAAAGAACATTGCCACTCTTAAGTTGGATGAGCTAATTGGAAATCTCACTGCCTATGAACTTAGAAGGCAAACCATGAAGATGGATGCACCCAAGAAGGAAAGGAGCATGGCATTCAGAATCACTGAAGGTGCTGATCTAGAGGAGGATGAAATGACCATGATCACAAAGGATTTCAAGAAGTACCTAATGAGAGAAAATGGTCCTTCAAGAAGTGGAAGCTACAACAAACTAAGGGTTCCTGAAAAACAAACCAATGAGGGGTGTTACAAGTGTGGGAAGACTGATCACCACATCAAAAACTGCCCTCAATGGGAAATTGAATGGAAAAAGGAAAGAGCTGAACGAAGGAACAGGAAGAAGGAACAGGTTCATCACAAGAAGAACAAAGGATCAACAAAGGCTATGGTTGCTGCTTGGGGTGAAAGCTCAGATGATGACTCAGAAGATGAAGATGGAGATGAACAAGCACTTATGGCAATTGGGAAATCCGATGAGGAATCTGAGGTAAGTATAATTCATCTCAAAGACAAGATTAAATTTTTGTCTAAAGAAAGTCTCTCTGAGTTACTTCTAGATTTCATTGATGAATTTGAGGTTATAAACAATGAAAAGGAACAGCTTTCTAAGGAGTGTGTGATTCTGAAAGCTAAGTGCAAAAACCTGGAACTTAGGGCTAGTGAAAGTGATAGTAAAAATGCTGAGTTGAAGAACCAGGTTCATGAACTTGACACCACAGTCCTAGAGCTTAAATCTGAAAATCTAAAATTGAAATTAGGAACTGGTAAAAAGAAATCTGATCACACCCAACTCACTTTAGAAGAAAATGTAGGAAAAATGAAAGATGAGTTGTACAAAAGAGATGAGCAGATAAGAGTCCTTAAGGAGGATCTAAACAAGGTTAAGCACGAGCTAGATAGAACCTGTAAATGGAATAGGTCCTCCGATGCACTTTCATGGCTACATGAACACCATAGTAGCAATAAGAGAGGACTTGGCTACGGGACCCCTGCACCTAAGTGGGATCCCAAAAGCAAGTACCTCACACTTCCTGAGAACAAAATTTGCACACACTGTGGTAAAACTGGTCACTATAAATCTGAATGTATTGCAAAAGAAAAGGCTAGTAAAAAGAATAAAGAATTTGTTCAAGGGAAAAATAGGCTGCCAGGTTGGGCTAAAAAGAATCTGATTCACCCTTTTGCCTATAGAAAGGGAACCAAACTAGTTTGGGTTCCTAAGACTAACCCCTGATTTCCTTTTATGGGTCCAAGTGAAAGGGAGCAGCCAAATATGGTACATGGATAGTGGCTGCTCAAAGCATATGACAGGAAGCAAGAACCAGTTCCTTTCACTTGAGGATCTCAAAGGAGGTAATGTCTCCTTTGGAAATGGGAAGAAAGGTGGGATCATTGGGGTTGGAAAGGTAGGTAAGACCGATTCTCACTCTATTGAGAATGTCTACTTGATAGATGGCCTAAAGTACAGTCTAATCAGTGTATCACAATTATGTGATAAAGGTAACTTGGTAGCATTCACCACTACCAAATATTTTGTGATTAATCTTACCACTAACAAGATTGTTTTGCAGGGAAAAAGAGTAAACAATACATGCATTGTAGATCTGTCCACACTTTCAGAAAATGAACTCACTTTCTTAAGTGTGTTGGACAATGATCCCCTCCCTTGGCACAAGAGACTTGGACATGCAAGTCTAAGTCAACTCAACAAATTAGTCTCCACGGATCTGGTGATAGGGCTGCCTAACATCAAGTTCAAGGAAGACAAAGTTTGTGAGGCTTGTGCAAGGGGGAAGCAGGTAAGATCCTCTTTTAAATGCAAGAAAGTGGTAAGCACCACCAGAACGATGGAACTGGTCCATATGGATCTCTGTGGTCCAATGAGAACATTAAGTAGAGGTGGTAAAAGATATGTGATGGTGCTTGTTGATGATTACTCTAGGTTTACATGGACATTATTTTTAACATCTAAAGATGAAGCATTGACATGTTTACTTCTTTTGTTAGAACAACTCAGAAATAACTAGGTTATCAATTTGCATCAATTAGGTCTATCATGCAACTGAATTTGAAAATGCTAAGTTTGCTGAATTTTTGCATGCTACATCATAAATAGTTGCATGACTAGATCTCTTGTTAAGAAGATTCCCTATGAGTCACTTAAAGGGAGAAAGCTAAATATATCCCATCTTAGGGCATTTATATGCAAGTGCTTTGTGCACAATAATGGCAAAGACTCCCTAGTTAAGTATGATTCCAGAAGTGATGAGGGAATATTCTTGGGATATTCTTCACATAGTAAAGCTTATAAGATATACAGTAAAAGAACTATGTGTAAAAAAATGTATATGTTATTTAAAACTAACATTCTTTCTGAGAAGCAGGAACAAGATAATGGAGAGATTGGGCTAATAAGAAATTCCAATGATGAAACCATGGTCCAGCCTAAAGAGGCATCACATGATGGAACAGGTGATTGAACAGGTTCTTCTACCCAAGGCAACATGACAAAGGGAACTAACTAGAGAGGAACTGATCCTCAAACCTCGAGGGAACCTGTCCATTAACCTATTCCTCAGTAACAAAGCCAGGAAGGAACATCCAAAGAAATTGACACTCCAATTGCAACATCCACAAAATTGGCTATAGATGAACCTGGTTCATCTGTTGATCAGAAGTTGTATAGGGGAATGATTGGTTCTCTTTTATATCTCACTACTAACAGACCTGACATTGTGTGCAATGTAGGTCTTTGTGCTCGATTTCAGGTTTTCTAGTTGATAGGAAGAGCAACCCAGGTATGGCACACTTTCTTGGTTCATGTCTTGTGTCATAGGCTATCAAAAGGCAAAATTCAATGGCCTTATCTATTGCTGAAGCGGAGTATGTTGCTGCTGCTTCATGTTGTGATCAATTGTTGTGGATCAAACAACAATTATTGAACTTTGGAATTGATGTGGTTGCATCCCTATTTTTTGTGATAACACTAGTGCTATTTTTATGACAAAGAAATCGGTTCATCATAAGAGAACTAAGCACATAGATGTTAGGCACCATTTTTGAGGGACAACTATGAGAAAAGCTTGATCACTGTGGATTTTTGTGCTACTAACAAGCATATTGCTGACATCTTCACAAAATCCTAAAGTAGAGATCACTTTGAGAGGAACAGGTTGGAATTAGGGATGATTAAGATCACCTAAAAGGACAAGTTCAAGGTTAAACGAAAAAAAATTGAAGAACAAATTTTGCTTAGAAAGTCAGTAAATTGTATAATTAGATTAAATCTTGCTCAGTCTCATACTTTCCATAGTATACTCTTGTGCCATGTGTTAAAATGACTCATTAATCTCTAATGATATTTTCTCTATTTTGGCAAATTTAGACTCACACAAAAGAATTATCAGTGAAGAACCTGGTTCATCAAGGTAACACGGTATGTTTTCTACACTCTGCATAATTTGAAATAACTATATTTGGATCATGAGCAGAAAGTCCTACCAAATACCAAACTCCTTTTGGACTTATCCGTTACAAGTGAACCTGTCCCATTCAAAAGAGTCCCAACTGAATGGAAGTATCTAGATTCTAGGGATACACTCCAACGTCTCTTCAAAATTGAATTTCAGTTTAATTAAACTTCGAAGAATCTAAAAAGTTATAGCTACCCCATCAATTATTCCTCTGTATATTGATCAGCTTTGGTGTATTCCTTTCTTCATCTCTCTCAAGCCGTCAAAAAATCTCATTCTTCTTTCATCTTCCAAACACAATCTAATTCTCTTCTTTTCATACCCTAGCCTAGATATGTCAAACACCTCTGAAAATCCGTCATCACCAATCAAATAAACAAGCAATTGAAAGTAGGTAGGGAAGAAGAATCCTAGAAATCTGAGGATTCATTTAAGTCTGCTATTAAGGGGGAAAAAGTAGGTCTTTCAAAAATGAACAGGTATCTTCTGATTCTTAAGTTTCTCTTGAGACAATTTCTAAAGTTGCTGCAAATTTGGAGAATAGATTTGTAGGATGTATAGCAGGTATAGATTCTACATAATCTGGAGAAGTTGGTGGTAAAAATGAAAAAAAAAAAGGAGAGCAAGGGTGCTAGGAGTACTATGAGGGGAAATGGGACAAGAATGGCTGATTCTTCACTCACTCCTATTGGTATAATAAAAGAAACTGGTGCAATGGTTGTTTTGGGAGAGGAATTGACTGAAATAGAAGAGAGTGTGAGCAAAATAGGGGGAAGTGGTTCTGGCGAAGTTGTTGAGGGGTTGGTTCAACTTGGAAAAAATATCGATGAACCTGTTCCATCTAAATAGGAAACCCTCGTGGACCTACTGATAGAGTTATCAATGGCACCAAAAACTCATGCCATTCCCCATGGTTTCATTCTCACAACTGTGCTTGCACATTTCAAGGTACCTATGAAGAAGTGGGGTTAATACTCTGCTTACTTTCGATTATGAAGTCAATGTCATTCTTAATGAACCTGGTTCATCTAAAAAGACACCTATCAATAGCAAAGTCAGAGTCTTGGTACAGGAGAGTGAGGCAAAGGATATTGAGATAGCAAGGCTGAAGACACGATTGGTTGAGGTAGAATCTGAGAGAGATGTTCTCAGAACTGAACTTGCAAGGGAAAAGGAGAAGAATGATGAAATTCTTCAAGACATGCTGAAAGTTCTCCAAGCAAATAACCCAGCCCCTACCTCTTCCAAGCCTTAAATTCTAGCCTGGTGTAGATCAACCAGTGATACAGTTCGGGATGTTTTGTTTCTTTTGCTCATGTTTTCAGTATATTTATTTCTTCTTATGCTTTGTGGTAGAATATTATCAATCATCAATGAAATTCACTATTTTTGCTCTAACTGTTTGTTTATATTTCTTTGATGGTTGAAATTCTTAGTTTGATCTATGATGATTAATTCATGTTTGCATTTGAAGTAGCCCCAGTGGCCACGAGTAAGCTTTAAAATCTGGTTATCTCACATTTTGTATGCAACTTTTCGATGATGCCAAAAGGGGGAAAAAGGTTGTGCTTTGAACAAGTAACGTTTATAACCTAATGTACCTGGTTCTTGATGATAAGTGATAAAAAGGAAAAATGTTTCTAACATTGTGTTGATGTTGAGCTGAGTTGAAACAGGGCTAAGCATATGAAAAGCACAGAGTTTGTCATCATCAAAAAGGGGGAATTTGTTGGCCCAAGTAAAGGTTAGTTTTGAAGACTGACGAAGGAACTCATGATAAACCAGGTTCATCCAGTAGTCCATCCCTCAGGTGCACAAAAACGGGCAGATTCAAGCATGCGGGTTTCACGTGAAGGAGATAAGCTTAACTTGGTATATTTAGTATCTCCTGATCGAAAAGGTTGCATAATTGATAAGGAGAAGGACTCCTTACTCAAAGAGAACACTATCCATGATAGGGAAGGAGTTAGAAGTTGAAATCAACTAGAACTCTTCCACTAAGGAAGAGTTGCATCAGAACTCTAGTTATTTCTTCATCTACTAACTCTATAAATTGCAGGATGTTCTCACATTAAGGAGTTGCACAAAAACGCAGAAGATTAAACGTGAATTGGGAGCAAAATAGCAAGGCTTTTTGCAAGCAGTTCGTGTGTGATTCAAGTGTGCAAACCAGAAGCTACATGAACGAGATTGAAGAACAGCGAGGGTCTGATTTCCTTCCCCGACCTACGAAGTAGCTGTTGCAGTAGTGGCTGAGACGGCCTAAGCCAGGCCAGTGCAAACTGATAGAATCTGAGCTAGGGCCTCCTGAAAACCCGGAATCACAATAGGCACAGTTGGTGCCTGAACAGGTGCTACTGGAGCCTCTACAGCTGGATCTTGATCCTGAGCCGGGGCAACTGGTGGGTCAACAGGTGCTGCCCCCTCGGCTCTGCCTCGACCACGACCGCATCCATGGCCTCTGGTGGCCTCAGTAGGTGGTACAAGTGGTCGTCCGCCACGTACGGTAGCACGGGTTCTCTCCATCTGCGAGAGAATAGGATAACAAAATTTAGTTCTCGGAACAACAAAGTCGCACGATAAGAATTCCAAGAATATGAAGTTTCCTAAAGGTTCTGCAACCTCCCGAGAATAAGTACAGACGTCTTCGTACTGATCTGCAAGACTCTACTAAACCGGCTCATGACTCGCGAGACCAAGTAACCTAGGCTCTACTACCAACTTGTCACGACCCCAACCCGGTCATGATGGCGCCCAGCACACTACTAGGCAAGCCCGACCATTTATAACAATAACCCCATTAATTAAACAGATGAAGATAAATGCCATTTAAGTCAAGGCCTAAAATACTGATAATAACACGGAACAAAAATCTAACAAATACCAATACAGCCCAACATGGACCGGTGTCACGAACATGAGCCTCTAAAATACAGAGTAACATCCTACTACAAAGTGTGTCTAAAAGCTGATAATGCGGAAATAAAAGGATAGGGATAGGAAGGAGAATCAACGGCTGCGAATGCCCTGCAGCTACCTCAAATACTCCCTGAATAAGAACTCTGGAAAGCTGGTCAAAGCTCACTCATCCTGTGAATGAACTGGATCTGCACACAAGGTGCAGGGAGTAAAGTGAATACTCCGACCCAGTGAGTAATAAACATAACTACAATCTGAAAGTAAGAAAACGCAGAAAATGCACAAAGTAAACTAAATCTAGCAGTTTAGATCAATATCAGTGAAACGGTAACCAACAAGTAATACAGTAAAGGAATAATGCATGAAAATATGCAACACAGATAACGATACACTCTAGTACCCGCTGCGGCGTGCAGCCCGCTCCACTTATTTAACGTCGACAGCGCTCACTAGGGTATATACAGACTTCGGAGGGTCTCCTACAGTCCAAGCGCAATATCAGCCATATCGTGGCATTAAACAGGCTCTCGGCCTCAATATCAATATATATATCATCGCTGCGGTATGCAGCACGATCCATATCAAAGGGAAACATCCTCACTATCGGGTCCCCGACCCATCTCAATCAAATAAGTTCACCGCCAATCGGGCATGACATACTATAGGGATCTCTGCCCTCATATCCTTTTTCCATTTAATATTCATGTATAAACACAGTTATTATATTGTTTTTAACAGTTGAAAGTATGACTGAGAGTAGATGTTATGCACACAAGTGAGGAAAAACACATAAGGATCCCCTAAGGATTCTACAGGTCGGCACAAGGCCCCAAACACGGCAATAAGCCCAATTCACAGTGATAAAGTATGCATCTGAATCGCCAATATAATAAAAAATTAACACTCGGGATGAACCAAGTCTCAATCCCCAACAGTAAATGACCCCATACTTATCGTGGAATGCGTGTTACGCCTCAATATAGCGTTACGATGTGAAAGTCCGGGGTTTCAAACCCTCATAGCAGCATTTACATCAATTACTCACCTCTAGTCGGCCAAAGACTAGCTCGCAATTCCCTTCCCTCTCAAATCGACCTCCTCGCGCATCGAATCTGGCCAAAACCACAACGAATACATTACAATAGGCTAAGGGGAAATAACCCAATCGAAAAGACTTGAAAAATATCGAAAATCACGAAATTTGAAAAACCCGAGCCTAGGGCCCACTTGTCGAAATCCAGAAAATTTTACATCAGTACGATCCTTATCTCGCCACCAGTCTATACATAACAAGTTCACAAGAATCGAAGTCCATTTGACCCCTCAAATCACAAGTTTAAACTCTCTTAAGTTTCAAGCCCTAACCTCCATTTTTACCCTTTAATTCCTTGGGTTTTCAGTGTTAATCCATATTTATATACCATAATATGATAATCTAAGTCTAAGAATCCATACCTGATGATAGCCCTTGAAACCCTCTTCAAAAATCGCCCAAAATCCTCTTAGTCCGAAGTCCAAAATGTTTGTTCTTTCAAAATTCACGAAGAAGACTTAATTAAATATCCGCCAAGGCCTTTTCGCTTCTGCGGCACCAAAACTGCTACTGCAGTTACCGCTTTTGCGGCAATTATTCCGCTTTTGCGAAAGTCACTTAAGTGCCACGACCGCTTCTGCGGTCCAGATTTCGCACCAGGGGACCGTTTATGCGGACTCTTGTCCGCTTCTGCGGAAAGGTCAAGCCCCCACTAGAACCGCTTTTGCGACCTCCCCGTCATATCTGCGGAACCGCTTATGCGGTCCCTTTTCCGCAGATGCGGAAATGACAGAACCGGCAAATCCAAAACATGCAACAAACTCCAAACTCTCCGTTTAACCACCCGAACTCAACCCGAGGCCCCCGGGACCTCAACCAAAAGCATAGATATGATCTATTACCTTATTAAAACTTGCTCGAATCATCAAATAACTATAGTTAACATCAAAATCATCAAATTTCACCAAATCAAAGCCTAAGTTTATCAAATTCTTCCGAAACTCACATTCGATCAAAAAGCCGACCTAACCACCTCCGATTCAACTAAAATTTTGCACACACATCACAAATCACTTAACGAAGCTACTGCAACTCTCGGAATTCCATTCCGAACCTCGGATCAAAATCTCACCTATCAACCGGATATCGCCAAAATGCTAACTTCACCAATTCAAGCCTAATTCTACACCGAACCTCCAAAATTACTTCCGATTGCGCTCCTAAGCCTAAAATCATCCCCTGAAGCTAACCAAATCGTCGAAAATCACATCCGAGCCCTCTAACTCATAAGTCAACTTCTGGTTGACTTTTCCAAACCAACCTCCCCTTAAAGAGACAAATTGCCCATTTTCCTACCAAATCTAATCTGAATCAACTGAAACTCATCCAACACACATAATAAATCATGAAGAAGTAATAAACGGGGAAAATGGGACGGAAACACATGAGATGACGGGTTGGGTCGTCACAATAGGCATGGTGAATCTATACACCGGTGTCTAGCATTGTGACGACCCAAAGGGTCATCATCGGATTTCTCCCTTTTTTCGTGCTTCCGAGACTTTGAAAACCTTGCTTTTAGTTGCCTCGATTTGCATGCACAGTCCGGGTGCATAGCCGGAAAGCTTAAATATGAAATTTGTGTGAAAATGATGAATTTTGATATTAATATGAGTAATGTTGACTTTGGTCAACATTTTGGGTAAACGGACCCGGACCTGAGATTGGACGGTCCTGGAAGGTCCGTAGGAAAATATGGGACTCGGGCGTATGCCCGAAATCGAAATCCGAGGTGTAGAGCCCGAGAAAAGAATTTTTCTGTGAAATTGTTTTTCTAAAATTATTAACGAAAATGGAAATAAAAATTGATTAAAAGACTGTGATATCGGGCTTGTATTTTGGTTTCGACACCCAGTACAAGTCTTATATGTGATTCAAGTGCTTTCTATAAAATTTGGTTGAAATCGGACGTCGTTTGACGTGTTTCGGACTATAAATTCCAAATTTGAAAGTTTATGAAGTTTAAAAGAAAATCATGTGTTTTGAGGCCTGATTCTATGCATATGATATTATTTTTGTGATTTGATCACACGAGTAAGTTCGTACGATGTTTTTGAGGTTGATTGCATGTTTGGTTTGGAGCCCCGGGGGCTCGGGTGAGTTTTGGATAGGCATCTGATTGCATTTTCCATTTTTTGAAAATCTGGTATGCTGGCTTTTGTGATTTTCGCAAATGCGAACAGAAATGTCGCAATTCCCAAGCCTGCAGGGTTCACAATTGCGAACCCAGCTTCGCATTTCCCATATCCGCAGCCCAGCAAATTTTATACTTAGCCGAATTTTCATCACTTTTCACCATTCTTTCAAAACCTAAATGCCATAGGCAATTTTTCAAGAGCAATCTTATTCCTAAGTCATTTATTCGAGTGGTTTTGTGGTGAATTCGAGGGGTAAAGCTATACTAGAGGCTTGAGTTGTGTTTGGAGCTTTCGAGGTAATTGTTTGGTCTAACTTTGGTTTGAGGGAATAGGAGTAGAGTCTTAATTTGCTAATTTCTATTTGTGGAGTACGATGTATAGGCATGGTGACGAGTATCTATACACTGGTGTCTAGCATGACCGTGTGTCCTTATATTGAGATTATCCTGAATTGTTGCGATTCTTCCATGCTTATTTGATGATTTCTATGTACTATAAAGAGCATGAGACAAGGATTATGATTACTAAACTCCGTGGAGCAATGACTCGAGTTGTATTATGGATTGAGAAGGTATATAATATGAAATGACTCTTTGGAGCGATGGCTCAGATGTTAAAGTGAATTATAAGTGAGAAGTGTAAGAAAGAGAAAGAGTTGATGATTACTCCTTTGTCGGGACGTGTTAATGTTTTTGTTGATTTACCTCCCTAGCCGGGGATTTAGTTGTGTTATTTTCCCTTGCCAGGACATTGAGTTTATTGATATTGTTCCCTTGCCGTGATTTAATTGCTTTGTGGTATTTCCCTTGCCGGGATATTCTTTCCTTGTTTGTTTACTTCTTACCCCGTATTTGTGACTGTTGTGTGGATAATAAAGTATGATATTGGTGGGAGCGGGTTGCACGCCACAACAATGATATTTGAGGATCGGGTTGCACGGCGCAACAATGATATTTGAGGATCGGGTTGCATGCCGCAACAATGATATTTGAGGATCGGGTTGCACGCCGCTACAATGATATTTGAGGATCGGGCTGCACGCCGCAATAATGATATTTGAGGATCAGGTTTCACGCCGCAACAATGATATTTGAGGATCGGGTTGTATGCCGCAACGATAATATTTGAGGACCGGGTTGCACGCCACAACGGTGGTTGACGCCAGTGTGTTTTATTTTAAATATTCGTATTCTTGAATCGCTATAAATTCTTTGGTTGTTTCTATCTTATATTGTGATTTCCTAATTATAATTGTTACCTCCCCACTACATGATCCCCCCTTCTGTTTGTTGACTGTTTACTTCAGGTGTTTACTTTTGTTGTATGTATATATTTGAACTGTACAGGTTTATCTGGTGGTCGGGTCCTAGCCTCGTCACTACTTTACTGGGGTTAGACCAGGCGCTTACCAACACATGGGGTCGGTTGTGCTGATACTACACTCTGTGCATCTTTTTGCACAGATCCAGGTGTTGGAGTAGCATTTGAGAAGTAGTAGCATTTTGGGAGCGAGCTTCTAGTCCAGGCACACTCGAGGTAGCCTTACTGACGTCCGCAGGCCCGGAGTCCTTTCTATTTCATCTAGTTTGTTATCATTGTACCGTAGCAGACAGTTCTATGCTTCGTTCGAACCTTGTATTTAGTATTCTCTAGACGTCCGTGAGTACTGTCATACCAGTCTTGGGTAGAGGATTTGTTAAATGCTTTATTGTTGATAATATTGTCGATGTTTGCTAAAGAGGTATTTGATAACTGGCTTGCCTAGCTCCTATTAGTAGGCGCCGTCATGACTCCCGAGGGTGGGAAATTCGGGTCGTGACAAGTTGGTATCAGAGCACTAGGTTACATAGGTCTCACAACTCATAGACAAACTCGGTAGAGTCTGAGGAATCGGTAGGAGACGTCTGTATTTATCCCCAGAGGCTACAGAGTTAGGAAAGTTTCGCATTTGTTCTTTCTCGTCGTGCGGTTCTATTTTTCATGTACCGATTGAATTTCTACTCTATTCCTCCGTAGATGGCGAGAACACGCGCTTCTTCATCTATCGCTCAGTAGTCCGAGACCCCAGCAGCAGCCCCAGTGGCAGAGCCTCAGGTTGATTTTGAGGAGGAGGTTCCCGTCCCAGAGTTCCGGTGGGCCCAGCTCAGGTCCCAGAAGGGTTCATTGCCACCTTAGTTCTTTAGGACGCTCTAGTCCGATTGATAGACCTCATAGAGGGTGTCATTCGAGCGGGTTTGCTTCCATTGGTTCCGCCAGCGGTGGCAGGTCAGCTGGGTATAGTGACTTAGGCCGGGAGTGAGATCACTTTTCAAGAGGCGGCCAATATGGGCCGTAGAGTTGAGATAGCTCTGCTATAGGGAGGTATTAATGGGTCGGATAAGAGGCCCCATCATGTAGGTAGATTCAGTGGTACCTCGTTAAGAGGTAGAGGTTCTTATGGTAGAGGCCATCCTCCCAGGCCTTTTCAGTCAGCTCTCCAGGTCACTCACGGTACTTTAGGTGGTCATTCAGGTCGACAGGGTCAGCCTCAGTTCCCTCAGCTACAGCGTTCGCGTAGATGTTATGAGTCTGGTGAGTATGGTCACAATAGGAGGGTTTGCTCGAGGTTGAGGGGTGCTCAGCCGCAGCAGACGAGGTCTTACCATGCTTGTGGTGATCCGAGGCACATTGTCAGATATTGTCCTCGAGTTTATGGTAGCTTCTAGCATCAGAGTTCTCGTGTTATGATTCAAGCACCGGAGGTTCCACAGCCTGCCCAGCCAGCTAGAGGCAGTGGCAGAGGTGTTAGAGGTGGAGGTAGGGGTCCTAGAGGTGGAGTTCAGGTCGCCAGAGCTAGAGGCCAGCCAGCAGCTAGGCCAGAGGCTGAGTCTTTAGGTGCAGACATTACAGGTACTATTCTGATTGGTATTAGAGATACTTTAGTACTATTTTACCCTTGGTCTACGTATTCGTATATGTCGTCCTATTTTGCACCCTACTTAGCTATGCCTAGTGATGCTTTGGGTATTTCTGCTTATGTATCTACACCGGTGGGTGATTCTATAGTGGTCGACCTAGTTCATCGTTCCTGTGTGGTAGTATTTGAGGGTTTTGAGACCCGTATTGATTTATTTCTCTTAGACATGGTGGATTTCGACGTTATATTAGGGATGGATTAGTTGTCCCCGTATCATGCTATCTTGGATTGTCATGCCAAGACCTTTATCTTGGCTTCGCCAGATTTGCCCCGTTTGGAGTGGAGAGGGACCCCAGGGCATACCACCCGTAGTGTTATTTCATATGTGAAGGCTCGACGAATGGTCGAGAAGGGGTGTTTATCCTATCTAGCATATGTTCGCAATTCCAGCGCAGAGGTCCCTTCTATTGACTCTTTTCCTATTGTTCGAGAGTTCCCCAAGGTTTTCCCTTCAAACCTGTCGGCTATGCCGCCCGACAGAGATATTGATTTCTGTATTTATCTGGCTCCGGGCACGCAGCCCATTTCTATTCCGCCGTATTGCATGGCCCCGCCAGAGTTGAAGGAGTTAAAGGACCAGTTGCAAGATTTGCTAGAGAAGGGTTTTATCAGGCCTAGCGTTCCTCCTTGGGGTACGCCAGTGTTATTTGTGAAGAAAAAGGATTGATCGATGAGGATGTGCATTGATTACCGGCAGTTGAACAAGGTGACGATAAAGAACAAGTATCCACTGTCGAGGATTTATGATATGTTTGACCAGCTTCAGGGTGCGAAGGTGTTTTCAAAGATAGACTTAAGATCTGGCTACCATCAGCTAAGGATTAGGGCGTCTGATGTCCCTAAGACAGCATTTCGCACTCGGTACGGGCATTATGAGTTTCTGGTCATGTCATTTAGGTTGACCAATGCCCCAGCGGCATTTATGGAGCTAATGAACCGAGTGTTCAGGCCTTATTTGGACTTGTTCGTGACAGTCTTTATTGATGATATTCTGGTGTACTCCCGCAGCCAGGAGGAGAACGAGCAGCATCTCAGAGTGGTTCTTCAGACTCTGAAGGATAGTTAGTTATATGCTAAGTTCTCGAAGTGTGAGTTCTGGTTGAGTTCGGTTGCACTTCTGGGTCACGTCGTATCAGCAGAGGGTATTCAGGTAGACCCAAAGAAGATTGAGGTAGTCAAGAATTGGCCTCAACCAGCATCGGCTACTGAGATTCGAAGTTTCTTGGGGTTAGGAGGTTATTACCATCGATTCGTGGAGGGATTTTCATCTATTGCAGTCCCGATGACCAGATTGACCGAGAAGGGTGCCCAGTTCAGATGGTCAGACGAGTGTGAGGCGAGCTTTCAGAAGCTCAAGACAACTTTGACTACAGCACCGATATTGGTTTTGCCCACAGGCTCAGGGCCTTATACAGTTTATTGTGATGCTTCCCGTATTGGGCTTGGTGCGGTATTGATACAGGATGGCAGAGTCATTGCTTATGGTTCGAGGTAATTGAAGATCCACGAGAAGAATTATCCGGTTCATCATCTAGAGTTGGTAGCCATTGTTCATGCTTTGAAGATTTGGAGGCATTACCTATATGGTGTGACGTGTGAGGTGTACACTGATCACAAGAGTTTGCAATACTTGTTCAAGCAGAAGGAGTTGAACTTGAGGCAGATGAGGGGGTTGGAACTATTGAAGGATTATGATGTTACTATTTAGTATCACCCCGGGGGAGCCAATGTGGTGGCCAATGCATTGAGTAGGAAGTCCGCCAACATGGGTAGTCTTACTTATATTCCGGTCAGCCAGAGACCGCTTGCTTTGAATATTCAGGCCTTGGCCAATCGGTTTGTGAGGTTGGACCTTTCTGAGCCTAGTAGAGTGTTATCTTGCACGGTTACTCGTTTTTCATTATTGGAGCGTATCCGTGATCGGCAGTTTTATGATCCGCATTTGTGTGTCTTGAGAGACACGGTGCAGCGTGGAGGTGCCACGAAGGTGACCTTAGATGATGATGGTGTTTTGAGATTGCAGGGGCGAATTTGTGTGCCCAATGTCGATGGGATTCGAGAGTTGATCTTAGCAGAGGCCCATAGTTCGTGGTATTCTATTCACCCGGGTGCCGCGAAGATGTATCAGGACTTGTGGCAGCATTATTGGTGGTGTAGGATGAAGAAAGATATTTTGAACTGTCAGCAGGTTAAGTATGAGCATCGGAGGCCTGGTGGTTTGTTTCAGAGGATTGAGATTCCTAAGTGGAAATGGGAGAGAATTACCATGGATTTCGTTACTGGACTTCCGATGACTCGGAAGAAGTTTGATGCTATTTGGGTCATTGTTGATAGGCTGACCAAGTTAGCGCATTTTATTCCTGTGGCAGTCTCCTATTCGTCCGAGAGGTTAGCTGAGATTTATATCCGGGAGATTGTTTGCCTTCATGGGGTGCCGGTATCTATCATTTCGGACCGGGGTACGTAGTTTACCTCGCTCTTCAGGAGAGCAGTTCAGCAGGAGTTGGGCACCCAGGTTCAGTTGAGCACAGTGTTCCATCCTCAGACGGACGGCCAGTCCGAGAGGACTATTCAGATATTGGAGGATATGCTCCGAGCTTGTGTCATTGATTTTGGAGGCTCATGGGACCAGTATTTGCCTTTAGCAGAGTTTGCCTACAACAATAACTACCAGTCCAGCATTCAGATGGCTCCATATGAGGCGTTGTATAGTAGGCGATGTCGGTTTCCAGTCGGATGGTTTGAACCGGGAGAGGCTCGATTATTAGGTACAGATTTAGTTCAGGAGGCCTTGGATAAGGTCAAGATCATTCAGGACAGGCTTCGTTCGGCTCAGTCGCAGCAAAAGAGTTATGCGGATCGTAAGGTTTGAGATGTAGCTTTCATGGTTAGTGAGCGGGCCTTGCTCTGAGTGTCACCTATGAAGGGCGTGATGAGATTTGGGAAGAAGGGAAAGCTTAACCCTAGATTCATTGGCCCATTTGAGATTCTAGATCGTGTGGGAGAGGTGGCTTATCGACTTGCCTTGCCACCTAGCTTGTCAGTCGTACATCCAGTTTTTCATGTATCCATGCTTCAGAGGTATCACAGCGATCCAGCCCACATGTTAGATTTCAGCACTGTCCAATTGGACAAGGATCTGTCTTATGAGGAGGAGCTGGTGGTTATTTTAGACCGGCAGGTTCGACAGTTGAGGTCGAAGAGTTTTCCTTCAGTGCGTGTTCAGTGGAGAGGTCAGCCTCTTGAGGCATCGACCTGGGAGTCCGAGTCTGATATGCGGAGTCGTTATCCTCATCTATTTCCCGACTCAGGTACTTCTTTCTTTTGTCCGTTCGAGGACGAACGGTTGTTTTAGAGGTGGAGAATGTGACGACCCAAAGGGTCATCACCGGATTTCTCCCTTTTTTCGTGCTTCCGAGGCTTTAAAAACCTCGCTTTTAGTTGCATTGATTTGTGTGCGCAGTCCGGGCGTATAGCCGGAAAGCTTATATATGAAATCTGTGTGAAAATGATGAATTTTGATATTAATATGAGTAATGTTGACTTTGGTCAACATTTTGGGTAAACGGACCCAGACCCGAGATTGGACGGTCTCGGAAGGTCCGTAGGAAAATGTGGGACTCGGGCGTATGCCCGGAATCGAAATCCGAGGTGTAGAGCCCGAGAAAAGAATTTTTTTGTGAAATTATTTTTCTAAAATTATTAAGGAAAATGGAAATGAAAATTGATTGAAATACTGTGATATCGGGCTCGTATTTTGGTTCCGACACCCGGTACATGTCTTATATGTGGTTCAAGCGCTTTCTGTAAAATTTGGTTGAAATCGAACGTTGTTTGACGTGTTTCAGACTATAAGTTCCAAATTTGAAAGTTTATAAAGTTTAGAAGAAAATCATGTGTTTTGAGGCGTGATTCTATGCATATGATGTTATTTTGGCGATTTGATCACACGAGTCAGTCCGTACGATATTTTTGAGGTTGAGTGCATGTTTGGTTTGGAGCCCCGGGGGCTAGGGTGAGTTTTGGATAGGCATCAGATTGCATTTTCCATTTTTTTGAAAATCTGGTATGCTGGCTTCTATGATTTTCAGAAATGCGAACAGAAATGTCGCAATTCCCAAGCCTGCAGGGTTCGCAATTGCGAACCCAGCTTCGCATTTCCCATATCCGCAGCCCAGTAAATTTTATACTTAGCCGAATTTTCATCACTTTTCACCATTCTTTCAAAACCCAAACGCCATAGGCAATTTTTCAAGAGCAATCTTCATCCCAAATCATTTATTCGAGCGGTTTTGTGGTGAATTCGAGGGGTAAAATTATACTAGAGGCTTGAGTTGAGTTTGGAGCTTTCGAGGTAAGTGTTTGGTCTAACTTTGGTTTAAGGGAATAGGAGTAGAGTCTTAATTTGCTAATTGCTATTTGTGGAGTACAGTGTATAGGCATGGTGACGAGTATCTATACACTGGTGTCTAGCATGACCGTGTCCTTATATTGAGATTATCCTGAATTTTTGCAATTCTTCCATGCTTATTTGATGATTTCTATATACTGTAAAGAGCATGAGATAGGGATTATGATTACTAAACTCCGTGGAGTAGTAACTCGAATTGTATTAAGGATTGAGAAGGTATATAATATGAAATGACTCTTTGGAGCAATGGCTCAGATGTTAAAGTGAATTATAAGTGAGAAGTGTAAGAAAGAGAAAGAGTTGATGATTACTCCTTTGTCGAGACGTGTTATTGTTTTTGTTGATTTACCTCCCTTGCCGGGGATTTAGTTGTGTTATTTTCCCTTGCCGGGACATTGAGTTTATTGATATTGTTCCCTTACCGGGATTTAATTGCTTTGTTGTATTTCCCTTGCCGGGATATTCTTTCCTTGTTTGTTTACTTTTTACCCCGTATTTGTGACTGTTGTGTGGATAATAAAGTATGATATTGGTGGAGCGGGTTGCACGCCACAACAATGATATTTGAGGATCGGGTTGCACGCTACATCAATGATATTTGAGGATCGGGTTGCATGCCGCAACAATGATATTTGAGGATCCGGTTGCACGCCGCAACAATGATATTTGAGGATCGATTGCACGCCGCAACAATGATATTTTAGGATTGGGTTGTACGCCGCAACAATGATATTTGAGGATCGGGTTGCACGCCGCAACAATGATATTTGAGGACCGGGTTGTACGCCGCAACGGTGGTTGACGCTAGTGTGTTTTATTTGAAATATTCGTGTTCTTGAATAGCTATAAATTCTTTGGTTGTTTCTATTTTATATTGTGATTTCCTAATTATAACTGTTGCCTCCCCACTACCTGATCCCCTCCTTCTGTTTGTTGACTGTTTACTTCCGGTTTACTTCCGTTGTATGTATATATTTGAACTGTACAGGTTTATCTGGTTGTCGGGTCCTAGCCTCGTCACTGCTTCGTTGGGGTTAGGCCAGGCACTTACCAGCACATGGGGTCGGTTGTGCTGATACTACACTCTGTGCATCTTTTTGCACAGATCCATGTGTTGGAGCAGCATTTGAGTAGCAGTAGCATTTTGGGAGCGAGCTGCCAGTCTAGGGACATTGGAGGTAGCCTTACTGACGTCCGCAAGCCCGGAGTCCTTTCTATTTCATCCACTTTGTTATCATTGTACCGTAGTAGATAGTTCTATGCTTCATTCGAACCTTGTATTTAGTATTCTCTAGACGTCCGTGAGTATTGTCACACCAGTCTTGGGTAGAGGATTTGTTAAATGCTTTATTGTTGTTAATATTGTCGATGTTCACTAAAGAGGTATTTGATAATTGGCTTGCCTAGCTCCTATTAGTAGGCACCATTACGACTCCTGAGGGTGGAAGATCCGGGTCGTGACAAGCATGACCGTGGATCCTTGTTTGTACTTATTCTGATATTGTTGTGGCTCTTCCATGTTAATTGATGAATCCTACGTAATGTGAAGAGTATGAGAATTGATTGTGAATTGTAAATCCTTTGGAGCGTTGGCTCGAACAACAAAAAGACTATTGGGCAAGAAATAAAGGAAATAGAAAGAAATATGATTACTCCCTTGCCGGGATGGTTTGAGTATATTGATTATCTCCCTTGCCGGGATGTGAAAGTTATTGTTGTTGCTCCCTTGCCGGGATTTAGCTGTTTAGTTGTGTATTTCCCTTGCCGGGACATTTCTTATTATTTGTTTATTCCCTCGCCCCGTTGGTTGTAATTACTATTTGGGTAAGAAAGAGTGATAATGCACGAAGGGTCATTCCGTGCCATGTTTTGGATATATTTGCACGAAGGGTCATTCCGTGCAATGTTTTGGATATATTTGCACGAAGGATCATTCCGTACCATGTTTTGATTATATTTGCACGAAGGGTCATTCCGTGCCATGTTTTGATTATATTTGCACGAAGGTTCATTCTGTGCCATGATTTGATTATAATTGCATGAAGGGTCGCTCCATGCCATGATTTGAGAGTATGAGAGGGAAAGCACGAAGGTTGATGCCGTGCACTTTACTTGATTGCTTTTGGTGAGGATGAGAGTAAAAGCACGAAGGTTGATGCCGTGGAACTATTGATTTTTTCTGCTCTTATTAATTATTGTTATTGCCCCTGTTTCTTACTTAAATTGTTGACTTTATATCCGGACTGTACTCTCCCATAGTATGCTCCCCTCCCTCTTAACTGTTTAATTTCTTTGTTCGTTCCTTTTATTGCATGTACATATATATATATATTAAACTTCACTGATTGGTTTGGTAGTCCTGTCTAGCCTCGTCACTACTTCGTCGGGGTTAGGCCAGACACTTACCAGCACATGGGGTCGGTTGTGCTAATGATACACTTTTGTGCTCTTTTGCACAGATCACGTCATCGGAGCAGCTTTTGGACCACAGTAGTAGGATATTGATCGGGAGCTGACTTCAGTCCAGGGACTTACGAGGTAGCCTAGCTGACGTTCGCAAGCCGGAGTCCCTTTCTATGTTTTCAGTTTGTTTTCATTGTACCGAGACAGACATTTATGTATTTCTATTCGGACTTGTTTGTCGCACTCTTTAGTAGTTCGTGAAATAGCAACATCAGTCTTGGGTAGAGAAATGTTAAACTTCCGCTTTTATTTAAATGACTCATATTATTATTATTGTTGGGATGTTATCAGGAAATGTTTAAATGCTGGGCTTGCCTAGCTCCGACAGTAGGCGCCATCAAGACTCCCGATGGTGGAAAATCCGGGTCGCGACAAAAATACATCTTTTTTAAAGTTGAAGTATTTGACCAAGCTTTTAGAAGAAAAAAAAAGCTTTTTAGTCTAAGCATATGTAATTTTGGAGAAGCAGGAAAAAAATAACTTATATCTAGAAGCACTTTTATGAAAAAACATTTGAAAAGAATACACTTAGAAGTACTTTTGTACCGCTTGGCAAAACATCAATTGCTTCCCAGAATTGCTTTTCAAATTAATTGTCAAATACAAATTATTTTCACCAAAAAAGTACTTTTGAGAAAAAATACTTATGAAAATAAGTTGATTTCATAAATTTGACCAAACAAACTGTAAATAATGTATTCAGATAATACTATCTAAACAAATTATTCTATTTCATTGAATTACTATTTTCACTTGTGATAGACAGTTATACATAATACTATTTAGATAAACTTATTTATGTTATCATGGGTATGCTAAATTAATTATTTCGCACATATTATATCCGCAACAATAATGGAAGAGACCTGAGGAGGAGTCTCGAATTTGATTCTAACATTTGTCCAAAGCAAAACTGCGACGAAACAATCATGTTCTTACACGAATACAACATTACCATGGGCTGTATGGGTCCCCCGCCATATTTTTCTATGTTGTTGTGTGTGAAAATAAGATTAGGACCTAGAAGTAATTAAATGAAAAGTTTACATTTTATTGAAAATTTTCATGGGGACTACAACTGTCTTTGGTTGTCCCTTATTATATATAGTAATATATAGCTACTATTATTTATAGGAGTGGCTATATTGTGTAGAAAAACAACAATTTTCTCTGTGAATCTATTGCATTACATTTACTTTGAACTTAGTACTCATTTGAACAGATTTTCTCTTGTACATTATATAGTTGTTAAGAGCATTGCATGATAAATTTGAATTTTTGTTCTTCATAGCAAAATATTCTCTCAGTATTGTCTCCTAGACTAGATCTCATTCCAAATAAAAGCGAACATTTTCAGCAAGTGACTTGAACTGCTATAGTTTATAGTCAAAACTTCATAGTTCTTAACCAATCAACACAATAAAAGTAGATTGATAGCACATGAAATCACACCTTCAACGAAGAAATAAGGGGATCCGCCAGAAGTTTTTGAATTCCTAATAATATTTTATATAAGAAGAATCCGAAAAGTTGTCAGGTTTTAAAAGAATAGGGGAAATACTTTTTTGGGTTAGTGAGTGCTAACATACTAAAAGTTACCTTTGGAACTTCTCTCTTATCTTCATTTCTCTTGTATGAATAGAAGATATTTAGTATATTTATATCTATCTACTTACTTATATATTATTATAAAAGTGGGAAGCCCTAAACTAAAAAGTTAAATTACCATAAAAGCAATCCTTTTATCTTATTAATTAAAACAAATAATTGAAATATTGCTTGAAGGGATGTAACCCTTCACATTAGTCGCTACACTTTTTGCTAGGTTCTTTAAGTGAAACTAACTATCAACCAATGAACAAAAGTTTACTTTCACTAACAAAGTCTGAAGTGTATGAGCACCCACTCTTAGGTTTGCAATTGAATTCAAACAAAATTACAAGTAGAAGTCATAAGACAATGTTCATCTTATTTGAAAAGACACATCCAGTACCTTTACTAGACAGTTTAATTATGTTATGTTACTCAATCTCACATAAGATATAATCCAAAAGAGAATTTGATAAGACAACTTCTTTACACAAAAATTCTCCGAACAAATTGGATTATTTACAAGTTTCAGGTACTTACTTTTTTTATATTCTTGAAGATAAATATATATACATTTTAGGTCATCTAATTACAATATCTATAAGATTATACTTGAAGCATTTTAAGATTTTTTTTTTCCAACATGGATCATATTTCATAAGCAGATACTTAATTTTGTACATATCCTCTTCTCTTGATCATAACTAGAGTAGGAATGAAGTACAAAAGTTATCCTTGAATTAAAAGGAACAAAAATTTGAACTTAACTCAAAAATCTCTTCGTTGTACTTTTTTCCGGAACCTAAATAGGTTCTTTTTGAACTCAAACAACATTTTTAAGTTTTAAAAAAAAATATTCTATATACAACGCCAGAAAAATTGGCGTTGTACATTAACGGTAACGGGCACCGTTAATATACAACGCCAGTTTTTCTGGCGTTGAATTGATTCAACGCCAGAAAAACTGGCGTTGTATACTGTATTATTTCTGACAAAGTATAACGCCAACTTATTTGGCGTTGTATTTCTAAAAAAAAAATTTCCGGCTCTTCGTTTTCAATATAAAGAGGTTACAATCGTATACAAATGCAATCCAAAATTTGTTTAACTCTTGTTGCTCTATTATTGTTAAGTTCTACAGCATTTCTTCATTATGTCTGAAGAGCGTAGGATAAGAGTTTCATTATATTGGGGTGGTGAGGTTGTGATG
>MU759265.1:133344-163999 GCA_026770625.1 Nicotiana glauca | reverse complement strand
TTCGGCTCTAATTCAATTGTATCTATACATAAATGACTTCAATACATCAATAATTGCTAAACAACACGAACCCAATGCCTAATTATAGCTTTTCCATCATATTCCCCAAAAACTCAAAAATCGACCCCGGGCCCGCTTGGTCAAAATACGAGGTTCGGACAAAAATCAAATCACCCATTCACCCATGAGCCCGAATATATAATTTGTTTTCAAATTCGACCCCAAAATGAGGTCTAAATCAAGAAAAATCAAAAAAGCCCTAACTCTACCCAAATACCCAATTTTCTACCTTAAATCACATATTTTAGGCCTAGAAATTCAATAGATGTTTGATGAAAAATGGAAGAAAACTAGTCTAAGATCACATACCTATGAGTTTGTGGTGAAATCCTCTTTCAAAAATCGCCCAATTTGGAGTTAAGATGAAGAAGTTATGAAAGTTTGAAAAATTCTCGGTTAAGCTATTGTTTTTAATCGCTGGGCAGACCTTCATCACGTTCGCGATGGGTTCCCCGCGTTCGCGAAGAGCAGTCTTAAACAGGCTTATGCGATCGCGATACCTCTTACGCGTTCGCAAAGGGTTTGCCCCCTGGCCTTCGTGTTCGCGGGCCTAGGAATGCGTTCGCATAGAGTAAAAAGATAGACTCCATACCAGCCTCCATTAACCTTACGCGTTCGCGAGACGTGGGTCGCGTTCACGCAGATCAACCCCCCAATGCTCCGCGTTCGCGGTCCTTACCTCGCGTTCGCGTTTAACAAAAATCCCCTGTCCCCATTTTACCTTACGCGATCGCGAGAGTGACTACACGATTGCCTAGAGCAACAGGCCTAAGCACCTGTTGCAGATTTTCTGCAATCTTTCTAAGAAAAAAACCACTTCGAAACACTCCCGAGCCCTTGGGGCTCCTAATCAAACATATTTACTAACTCAACAACATCATACAAACTTATCCGTGCGATCAAATCGCCCAAATAACCTCAAAAATAAGGAATCAAACCTCAAAATCATGAATTTTTCCTCAAACTTCATTAAGTTTCAAATTTAGAACTTTAAGTCCGAAACATGCCAAACGACATCCGATTTTAACCAAACTTTATAGGAAGGACTTAAAAACATATATAAGACCTGTACAGGGCGTCGGAACCAAAATACGGGCTCGATACCAATACGTTCTAATCAAATATCATTTTAATTTTCCTTACCAATTTCAAAAAAATAATTTCTTTTAAAAATTTATTTCTCGGGCTTGGAACCTCGGGATTCGATTTCGGGCATACACCCGAGTCCCATATTTTTCTACGGACCCTCCGGGACCGTCAAATCACAGGTCCGGGTTCGTTTACCTAAAAAGTTGACCAAAGTCAAATTTATTTATTTTAATATCAAAACTTAGTATTTTTCACAGAATTTCATATTTAAACTTTTCGCCCACACGACCGGACTGTGCACGCAAATCGAGGCAATCCTAAATGAGGTTTTCAAGGTCTCGAATGCACATAATTCATTAAAAACAGGTGATTACCCCTTTGGATCGTCACGTTCTCCACCTCTAAAACAACTGTTCGTCATCGAATGGACAGAAGAAGGAAGTACCTGAGTCGGGGAGAAGATGAGGATAACAGCTCCGCATATCGGACTTGGACTCCCAAGTCGATGACTCAGGAGGCTGACCTCTCCACTGAACACAAACAGAAGGGAAACTCTTGGATCTCAACTGACGAACCTGCTGGTCTTGAATAGCTACCAGCTCCTCCACATAAGGCAAGTCCTTGTCCAACTTGATAGTGCTGAAATCTAACACGTGGGTTAGATCGCCGTGATACCTCCGAAGCATGGATATAGGAAACACTGGATGTATGGCTGATAAGCTGGGTGGCAAAGCAAGTCTATAAGCCACCTCTCTCACTCAATCAAGAATCTCAAATATACCAATGAACCTAGAGCTAAGCTTGCCCTTCTTCCCAAACCTCATTACGCCCTTCATAGGCGACACTCGAAGCAATACTCGCTCACCAACCATAAAAGCCACATCTCGAACCTTGCGGTCTACATAGCTATTTTTCCTAGACTGGGCTGAACGAAGCCTATCCTGAATGATCTTGACCTTGTCCAAGGCCTCCTGAACCAGATCCGTACCCAACAACCGAGCCTCTCCCGGCTCAAACTATCCAATCGGAGACCGACACCGCCGACCATATAAAGCTTTATAGGGAGCCATCTGGATGCTCGACTGGTAGCTGCTGTTGTAGGCAAACTCTGCTAAAGGCAAAAACTGATCCCACGAACTTCCAAAGCCAATAACACAATCTCGGAGCATATCTTCTAAGATCTGAATAGTCCGCTCGGACTGACCATCCGTTTAAGGATTAAATGTTGTGATCAACTCAACCTGTATACCCAACCCTCGCTGAACTGCTCTCCAAAATCGCGAGGTAAACTGCATATCCCGGTCCGAAATAATAGACATAGTCACACCACGAAGGCGAACAATCTCCCGAATATAGATCTTAGCAAACCTCTCAGAAGAATAGGAGACTGCCACAAGAATGAAATGCACTGACTTGGTCAGCCTATCAACAATGACCCGTATCGCGTCAAACTTCTTCTGAGTCAGCAGAAGTCTAGTAATGAAGTCCATATTGATCCGCTCGCTCTTCCACTCGGGACGCTCAATCCTCTGAAATAAACCATCAGGCCTCCGATGCTCGTACTTAACCTGCTGACAATTCAAACAACGAGCCACATATGCTACTATATCCTTCTTCATTCTACGCCACCAATAATGCTGTCATAGATCCTGATACATCTTCGCGGAGCCCGAATGAATAGAATATCGGGAGGTATGGGCCTCCTCCAAAATCAACTCTCGGAGCCCATCCACATTAGGAACACATGCTCGACCCTGCAATCTCAAAACTCCATCATCATCTAAGGTAACATGCCTGGCACCTCCGCGTTGCACCGTGTCTCTAAGGACACACAAATGGGGATCATCATACTGCCGATCATGAATACGCTCCCATAATGAAGAACGAGCGCCCGTGCAAGCTAACACATGATTGGGCTCAGAAACATCCAACCTCACGAACTAATTGGCTAAGGCCTGAACATCCAAAGCAAGCGGCCTCTCACCGACCAGAATATAAGCAAGACTGCCCATACTGGCTGACTTCCTACTCAATGTAACAGCCACCACATTGGCCTTCCCCGGATGATATAGAATGGTGATATCATAATCCTTCAACAACTCCAACCACTTCCTCTGCCTCAAATTCAACTCCTTTTGCTTGAACAAGTACTGAAGACTCTTGTGATCCGTGAACACCTCGCATGCCACGCCATATAGATAATGCCTCCAAATCTTCAATGCGTAAACTATGGCTGCCAACTCCAAATCATGAATCAGATAGTTCTTCTCATGGATCTTCAACTGCCTCGAAGCATAGGCAATGACATTGCCATCCTGTATCAATAATGCTCCAAGCCCAATACGGGAAGCATCACAATAAACTGTATAAGGCCCTGAACCTGTAGGCAAAACCAACACTGTTGACATAGTTAGAGCTGTCTTAAGCTTCTGAAAGCTCGCCTCACACTCATCTGACTATCTGAACTGGGCACCCTTCTGGGTCAATCTGGTCATCGGGGCTACAATAGATGAAAACCCCTCCACGAACCGTCGATAGTAGCCTGCCAACCCCAAGAAACTCTGAATATCTTTAGGTGATGCTGGTCTAGGCCAGTTCTTGACTGCCTCAATCTTCTTTGGGTCCACCTGAATACCCTCTACTGATACAACATGACCCAGAAATGCAACTGAACCCAACCAGAATTCACACTTTGAGAACTTAGCGTATAACCGACTACCCCTCAGAATCTGAAGAAACACTCTAAGGTGTTGCTCGTTCTCCTCCTGGCTGCGGGAATATATCAATATATCATTAATGAAAACTATCACGAATGAGTCCAAATAAGTCCTGAACACTCGGTTCATCAAGTCCATGAAAGCTGATGGGGCATTTGTCAACCCGAATGACATAACCAAGAACTCTTATGCCCGTACCGAGTGCGGAAGGCTGTCTTAGGGACATCAGATGCCCTAATCCTCAACTGATGGTAGTCAGATAGTAAGTCAATCTTGGAAAATACCCTGACACCCTGAAGCTGGTCGAATAAATCATCAATCCTCGCCGGGGATACTTATTATTAATCGTTACCTTGTTCAATTGCTGGTAATCAATACACATTCTCATTGACCTATCTTTCTTCTTGACAAATAACACCGGCGCACCCTAAGGTAAAACACTGGGTCTAATGAAACCCTTCTCAAGAAAATCCTACAACTGTTCCTTTAACTCCTTCAACTCCGGCGGGGCCATACGATATGGTAAAATAGAAATGGGTTGAGTGCCCGGTACCAGATCAATGCAGAAATCAATATCCCCCTCGGGTGGCATACTCGGCAGGTCTGAAGGAAAAATATCAGGGAACTCACAAACAACGGGCACAAAATCAATAAAGGGAACCTCAGCACTGGAATCACGAACATAGGCTAAATAGGCCAAACACCCCTTCTCGACCATATGCCGAGCCTTCACATACGATATAACACCGCGGGTAGAATGACCAGGAGTCCCTCTCCACTCTAAAGGAGTCATACCCGGTAAAGCTAAAGTCACAGTCTTGGCATGACAGTCCAAGATACCGTGGTAAGGTGATAACCAGTCCATCCCCAATATAATATCAAAGTCAACCATGTCTAAAAGCAATAAATCTACACGAGACTCCATACCCCCAATCACCACAACACAAGAACGATGGACTCGATCGACCACGATAGAATCACCTATCGGTGTAGACACATAAATGAGAATACCCAATGCATCACTAGGCATGACCAAGTACGGGGCAAAATAAGATGACACATATGAATATGTAGACCCCGAATCAAACAACACTGAAGAATCTATATCATAAACTAGAACCACACCTGTAATAAATGCATCTGAAGCCTCTGCCTCGGGCCTGGCCTAAAAAGCATAACATCGGGGCTAGGCCCTACCACTCTGATCTACCTCTCTAGGACGGCCTGCTGCTGGCTGGCCTCCATCTCTGGTGGTCTGAGCTCCACCTCTATGACCTCTACCTCCACCTCTAGCACCTCTACCCCTGCCTCTAGCTAGCTGGGCGGACTGTGGAACACCTGGTGCCTAAACTATGGCACGAGAACCTTGGTGCTGAGAACTTCTCGGTGCTCGAGGGCAAAATCTGGCAATATGACCCGTGTTATCACAAGTGTAACAAGTCCTTGGCTACTGAGTCTACTGGCCCTATTGACCTGAATGACCGCCACAGAAACTCTGAAGTGGCGGTGCACTGATAGGAGCTGGCGGTGCACTGAATGGCTGCTGATCAGAATAGTGCATGTGAGAACCACGGCCACCTGATGCACCGTGAGAAACCTAGAGGGCTGACTGGAAAGGCCTAGAATGATGACCCTGATCATACGAATCTCTGCCTCCAGACGAGTCACCACTGAATCGGCCTGACTTATAAGGTCTCTTGTCTTCCCTATGAACACACCCTATAACAATACCATCTTAATCTTTCGGGCCACATTGCCCGCCTCTTGAAAGGATATCTCGCTCCCAGCCTCTCTAGCCATATAGAGACGAATAGGATGAATGAGTCCATCAATAAACCGTCTCACTCTCTACCTCTTAGTGGAAGTATAATAAGAGCATTGCGAGCCAAATCAATAAATCAGGTCTCGTACTGGGTGACTATCATGGATCCCTGCTGAAGACGCTCGAACTGCCTCTGATAGGCCTCTCGCAGTGTAATAGGGAGAAACTTACTCCAGAAATAGTTGCGTGAACTGATCCCAGGTCAAGGCTGGCGACCCTACTAGTCTAGCTAAGCAATAATACCTCCACCAAGTCTTGGCGGATCCAGACAAGCAAAATGTAGCGAAATCAACCCCATTGGTCTCAACAATACCCATGTTCCGAAGAACCTCGTGGCAGCTGTCTAGATAATCCTGAGGATCCTTGGTAGATGCACCGCTGAAGGTAGCATTGAAGAGCTTGGTGAACCTATCCAGCCTTCACAAAGCATAGGCAGACATGGCTTTCCCATCGCCGGCCTGGGCTACCACACCCGGCTGAGTTGCTCCAACTGGCTGAACTGAACTACTGGAGTCTGAATCTGGGGAGCTACCTGCTCCGGAGTACGAGTAGCAGGAGTCTGGGCCCCTCCTCCAGCCTGAGAGACGGCTGGTGCTACAGGAAGCAAACCTGCTCGGGTGACACTCTCCATGAGACCCACCAATCGGACTAGAGTGTCCTGAAGAACTGGGGTAACAATAAAACCCTCTGGGACCTGAGCTGGGCCCACCGTAATTGCTGGGCTTGGGGCGGTAACCTCCTCGTCAAAGTCAACCCGAGGCTCCGCCACTGGTGCTGCTGCTCGAGGCTGAGCTCTGCCCCTACCTCAGCCTCTACCACGGCCTCAGCCTCGCCCTCTTCACCTAGCGGGAGCTGCCTGGGGCTCGGACTGCTGATCAGTAGATGAGGAAGCGGATGTTCTCGCCATCTGCGAAAGAACAGAGTAGAAATTCAATTAGCATTAAGAAATCAAATCGCACGACAAGAAAGAACAAATTTGAAACTTTTCCTAACTCCGTAGCCTCTGGGGGATAAATATAGACGTCTCTATACCGATCCCTCAGACTCTACTAAGCTTGTCCGTGATTTGTGAGACCTATGCAACTTAGAGCTCTGATACCAACTTGTCACGATCCGGATTTTCCACCCTCGGGGGTCATGATGGCGCCTACTCGTGGAGCTAGGAAAGCTAAGAACCTTTTCAAACATTAACCCATCTCATTTTATACATGATTAAATAATTTAATTATCAATGAATAAGCAATTAAAAGACAACGAAAAGTAAAATTTAGCGGATGTTTGAACTAGATATAGAAACAGCGTCTAGAAAACCAATACAAGTCTCTACCCAACACCTGGTGTCACAACAATACACGGAATACCTAGGATTACTACAAATAAGAGTTTGAAATAAAGGACATATTATGTCTCGAATACAAATGTCAACAGAACATGAAAATTGAAAAAAGTGACGCCGGGCCTACGGATGCCAGCAAGGCTACCTTGGAGTCTCGTGGACTGAAGGTCGGCTACCCGACTACTAATGCGCACCATAAGCTGCCCCGACACCTGGATCTATGCAAAAGAGCACAAAGTGTAGCATCAGCACAACCGACCCCATGTGCTAGTAAGTGCCTAACCTTACCCCGACGAAGTAGTGATGAGGCTAGACCGGACTACCACATAAACCTGTGCAGTTATATATACATATACAGAAAAATCTAGATATAGAGACAAGTAATCAATATGGGAGGGGGATCATGCTATGGGGAAAATGACAATTTCAAGTAAAAGTCGTCCAGTAACAAAGGAAACAACACAACTCAGGCATTAATAAAGAAACAGAAGGCAACAAGTGCACGACATCACCCTTCGTGCTTTTACTCTCATCCTCGCCAAGCAATGATATAATAAAATGTGCACGACATCACTTTCGTGCTTTTACTCTCTTTCCTCACATATAATCAATAGAATCTGCACGGAATGGTACATCGTGCGGTACGACATCACCCTTCGTGCTTTACTCTCTTTCCTCACAATAAGCAAACAATGCACGACATCACTTTTCGTGCTTTACACTCTTTCCACACAATAAACAAACAATGCAGGGCATCACCCTTCGTGCTCTAACACTCTTCCTCACCCAAACAAACAATCGCAAACAAGGGGCAAGGGAATAAATAAATAATAATAGAAATCCCAGCAAGGGAACACAATTAAACAATTAAATCCCGGCAAGGGTGCAACATCAATAATCTCAACATCCCAGCAAGGGAGAATAATCAATAAACAACAATATCCCGGCAAGGGAACAATTTAAATACTCTTTCTCTTTATTTCACTTTTATTTCATAATTTACTTTACCACTTGAGCCAATGCTCCAAAGGCTTCAACCATTTCATATACGTTCACAATTGTAAAATAACTCGAGCCAATGCTCCTCGTTGTTCATAGGTCACAATTTCCTTTCACAAGCTTTCCACAACAAATAAGAATTATCACCAAGGCAAGAGAAATACAACGAAATCAAGATATTCACAATTTAAAGACTCATGGTCATGCTAGACACCAACATATAAATACTCATCACCATGCCTATACGTCGTTCTGAACAAGAATCAATTAACAAATAGGACTCAACTCCTAGTCCCTCAAGCTAGGGTTAGACCAAACACTTACCTCAAACTTTCACGGCCAATTCAATCCTCAATAACCGCCTTTCCTTTCGAATTCGGCTCCAATCCAATCGTATCTATACATAAATGACTTCAATACATCAATAATTGCTAAATAACACGACCCCAATGCCTAATTATAGCTTTTCCATCATATTCCCCAAAAAACTCAAAAATTGACCCCGGGCCCGCTTGGTCAAAACACGAGGTTCAGACCAAAATCAAATCACCCATCCACCCACAAGCCCGAATATATAAAGTATTTTCAAATTCGACCCTAAAACGAGGTGTAAATCAAGAAAAATCAAAAAGCTCTAACTCTACCCTAATACCCAATTTTCTACCTTAAATCACATGTTTTAGGCCTAGAAATTCATAGATGTTAATGAAAAACGGAAGAAAACTAGTTTAAGATTACATACCTATGAGTTTTTGGTGACATCCTCTTTCAAAAATCGTCCAATTTGGAGTTAAGATGAAGAGGTTATGAAAGTTTGAAAAATTCTCGGTTAAGCTACTGTTTTTTAATCGCTGCACAAACTTTCATCACGTTCGCGATAGGTCCCCCGCGTTCGCGAAGAGCAGCCTTACACAGGCTTATGCGATCGCGATACCTCTTACGCGTTCGTGGAGGGGTTGCCCCCTGGCCTTCGTGTTCGCGGGCCTAGGAACGCGTTGTCGTAGAGGAAAAAGATAGACTCCATACCAGCCCCCATTTACCTTACGCATTCACAAGACGTGGGCCGCGTTCACGTAGAGCAACCCCCAAGTGCTCCACATTCGCGGTCCTTACCTCGCGTTCGCGTTTAACAAAAATCCCCTGTCCCCATTTTACCTTATGCGATCGCGAGAGTGAATATGCGATTGTGAAGAGCAACAGGCCTGGGCACCTGTTGCAAATTTTCTTCAATCTTTCTAAGTCAAAAACCACTCCGAAACACTCCCGAGCCCTCGGGCACCTAACCAAACATATATACTAACTCAACAATATCATACGAACTTATCCGTGCGATCAAATCGCCCAAATAAGCTCAAAAACAAGGAATCAAACCTCAAAATCATGAATTTTTCCTCAAACTTCATTAAGTTTCAAATTTAGAACTTTAAGTCCGAAACACGTCAAACAACGTCCAATTTTAACCAAACTTTACAGGAAGGACTTAAAACATATATAAGACCTATACCGGGCGCCGGAACCAAAATACAGGACAGATACCAACAAGTTCTAATCAAATATTATTTCAATTTTTCTTAACAATTTTAGAAAAATAATTTCTTTTAAAAATTCATTTCTTGGGCTCGGGACCTCGGAATTCGATTCCGGGCATATGCCCGAGTCCCATATTTTCCTATGGACCCTCCGGGACTATCAAATTACGAGTCCGGGTTCGTTTAGTCAAAATATTGACCAAAGTTAAATTTATTCATTTTAATATCAAAACTTAGCATTTTTCATAGAATTTCAAACTTTCCGGCTACGCGCCCGGACTGCGCACACAAATCGAGGCGACCCTAAATTAGGTTTTTAAGGCCTCAAAAGTACAAAATTCATTTAAAACAGGTGATGACCCTTTGGGTCGTCACAACCTTGTGCCAAGTTATTTGGACCCTTAGGGGTCTTTTCTTATTATTTCCTCACTGTTTTGATTTAAGATATGTACTCAATCATGCTACATTTTACTGATTTCATAACTCAGTCTTTATTACTCCGTTTTGATATATAAAATAATATTTTGTACTGAGCACCCTATTTTTTACTGATAGCCCGAGTGACTTGAGAGGTCATGACAGAGTGAGGTCGAGGGCCTATTTTTATGAGGATATTTATGGGATTAGATTGCACACCATAATATGTTGTTATTGATTCGTGACTAAGTGAGGTCGGGTGCCTGATTATGAGATATTGAGACTATGGCACATGAGTTGTCCGTGCAGCACGTGAGTTATCCGTGCAGATTCTGATATTGATGTTATAGCACGTGAGTTGTCCGTGCAGAGTATGATTTATGAGGCTAGGGGCCTGATTGATTATACCACGAGGTGGCTTGTTATAGCCCTTGGGCTGTAGGAGTCTCTCCGGAGTCTGCACACCCCCAGTGAGCGCGGGTACCTTGAGTGAGTGATATGATGTTTTGCCCGAGGGGCTATTCTTGATTTATGTTTTGCCTTAGGGGCTGTTCTTGACTTATATTTTGCCCGATGGGCTGTTCTTGATTTATGTTGCGCCCGAGGGGCTGTTCTTGATTTATGTTGTGCCCGAAAGGCTATTTACGAGTATTTGTGAGGTATGCCCGAGGGTGTTACCCGAGGGGCTACATACGAGCAATGTTTGCCCGAGGGGCTTTTTATGATTTTCTTCAGTTTTACTCTAAATTGCATTGAGCCTCTGTTGAAACCGTGAAATAGCATCTTCAAATGATTTTTACCGAAAATTGAATTTTAAAACGAGATGATTTGAGTCATATACTGATTTGAAAGCCTATTGTACTTACTGAGATTTTATGATGTGAATTTTATGTGTTTTCTACTGCTCAGTATTTATTTACCTTTATTACTTATTGTGTTGGCGTACTCACATTTCTCCCTGCACCTTGTGTGCAAATCCAGGGGTTGCTGGACGTGCTAGCGAGCATTGTTTTTCATTTGCCGCGAATATTTTGGAGTTGTCAAGGTAGCTGCATGGCGATCACAGCCTTGCTCCTCTCCCTCCTATATCCATATAGATATTAGTAGTTGATTTCCAAACTCTTTTAGTCTTGTTATATTTTGGGACAGTTGTAGTAATTGCTCATGACTTAGTGACACCGAGGTCGGACTTTTATTTTCGCATTTTGATTTTATTTGAATTTATGTCTTTTATGGAAATTTCTGTATGAAAAAGGTTATTATCAAAATTTTAATAAAATGTCGAATTATTTTGGGAATGTGTTGGCCGGCCTAGTTTCACGATAGGCGCCATTACGACCGGGTTAGTTTAGGATCGCGACAGGACTAAGGGTGGCAATAATACCGACCGAACCAAAAAAACTGATCGAACCGTAAACTTCGATTCATTCGATTTCGGTTTTTCATCTAATTCGATCGGTTTGTGGTTTATGTTTTCTATAATTTTGGTGTTCAGTTCGGTGCTCGATTTTGCAACTTTAATTTTCGGTTAAACCGAAAAATTGATGTTTTCTAATATGGGTCCTAGCCTCTGGGCTACTCTTAAGTTGTCTAGCCCAACTTTTTCACATATTTATATTATAAAATTTGAAGCCCAAACACAAATAAAGTCCCACAAATAAATATTGCTAGTATATTTTGGAATAATTCTAGAATATTGCATATTGGTTATATAAATAATATAATAGTGGTATAATATATATACATCTATGTTTATTTATACAGTTTATTCACAAAAATTGCTGGTATATAATTTTAAACGTATAATTTGATACCTTACACATTTATTTGTGAGTATATATTTGGGTTTTTAAAAAAAAAAAATTGAATGTTTTAATTTTATAATTACACTTCTTCCGGTCCTACATAATTTTTGAGTAATAAAACGTACAATGGTAAGGATACTGTTATGATGAAAGAGAATGAGTGATAATTAAATTATGAGAGAGAATTAGGAATAAATTGATAACTGATGCCTTAATTTAAGATCATTATTTAACTCTAAAACCTGTTTGCATGTAAAAAATCTTGAAGATGCTATAAATATTAAGGCGAAATGGCATCTTGGCTACTTAAACTTGTATCCGTTTGTAAAGCCGATATTTAAACTTATAGTTTTCCCATTTGAACACTCCAACTCAATAAAATGAATATCAATAAACACATCCATCAGAGCGTGAACTTTAATTGCCTTACAAGAATGACAAGTCACATTCTATGACGTTTTATTATTCGACACATGTAATTTGTGGGTACCACATTTTTAATAGTACCAATTTACCAGATTTCTTATTTATTATTTTCTTTCTCTTTATCACCGACGTGTGCCAACTGTTACTCCACCGTAACTCTACTACCAACACTAGCACACACCGTCAAATCAAGCCTAAATAGCCAAACCCAAATGTAACAGAAAGCCAACTCCTTCTACGCCTTCTTCATCATCACCATTTTTACGTTACGATTTTGATTTTCGGCAAAAGCCACCATTTTCACCGGCCAACTCTATCATTTTTAGCCACTAAGTAGTTTTGTCCAGCAACAGAGCAGTAAAGGATTTTATTGGCGTCAATCCCCATCTCCACCTCCTCAATACAATTTCTTCCTATTATCAATTTCTCTATCCATTAATAGACCATTCGTCGCACTAAACATCTCATCTTCTTCATATAAAGCCAATCCTTCACACGCAGTTATCTCTTCCACCTTCAACCCTTTTTCTTTTTATAACTGAAAAGCACCTTTTGACAAGAAGAAAGGGGAAAAGAAAAAAAATGAAGAGATTGGGGATGGGAAGAAGAGGATGAGCAGAGGAATGACATAACAAAGAGGAAAGGGGGACAAAGGGTATTGGGGTGGGCGTGGGGGGACGGAGAAAGTGGGAGATGGGACGAATTTGATTTGTCATATTTGTTTTTTCTTTTTATTCTTTTAGTTACCTTATTTATAATTATTTCTATTTTAATATTTTTTTTAATCAAAGTTTTTCTTTCAACGCGCCTTTTAAGCGTGAATAGCACACATTTTTGCCACATAGACAATGCCAATGCCACATAAGCATAGTCAACGGTCAGAGATGTTTATTGATATTTATTTTATTGAGTTGGAGTGTTCAAATGGGAAAATTGTAAGTTTATGTATCGGCTTTACAAACGGGTACATATTTAAGTGGCTAGGAGGCCATTTTGCCAAATATTAATAAATCTATTACTTTTGAAATAAATCAAAGATATTGCTCTTTATTAAAATACCTTTTTATTAATGACCAATAGTGTAAAATCTCTATAAGTATCACGTTTTTGAGTTTTAGTTCCACTAAAACATAAAATTAGTCATATTTTTTATCAGAAAAAGTCTGATTTAAAATCTCAATACGACCAAACTGACCGAATTTAACTGAAATCGACCGAACCGAATTAGCAAAAACCGAACTAATTTTGGTTCGATTATTGGTGCACCAAATAGAAAATCGAAAACCAAACAAATCGAAACCGAACTTCATGAAAACCGAACCGAACCGGCCGATGCCCACCCCTAGGTAGGACAATTACCTTGGCCCAAACATTAACATAAGAAAAAATAGCACGAGCTAGCCAGTTTTCGGACTAGTAATTGAAAAATAGCCCGTATTTGTGAAGTTATTAAAAATACCCACTCTTTTGCCGAAACACGAAAAGTTTTAACATAATATGCTGCATTATGGAGCTTTTGCGTATAAACTCCAGCATATTATGTTGGAACTCCAGCACACGAAAAGTTCCAGCATAATATGCGGGATTATGGAGCTCCTGCATATAAACTTCCAGCATATTATGATGGAACTCCATCACATTATAAAATTTTATCATATTATACTAGAAGTTCATATGTAAAAAATTTAAACTCCAGCATATTATGCTGGAATATTTTCGGATTTTTAAGAGTGTTTTGTTAAAATTTTATCTTTATAATGAAAAGTGGCTAAATTTCAAAATTAAGCCCTATTTTGTTGGTCTCTCACTTGTCAAAGGGCTAAATGAGTAGTGGACTACTTTAATTTCGATACCCATGGCCCAAGATTGAATTGGAGATCGAGGTTGCTCCATTTTCTCTTTTATGTCTTTTTTAACGCAAAACGGAGAGTATATTAAGAAACAACATGTTACATAGACGTATTATAGTTTCTTAGGACATTACTATTGCCAAGAGTTACTAGATAATAACAAACCGTAATAGGAATAAACTTAGTACTATTACATATTTCATGCTTGTTCTTGTTTACTTCAGTCTCAACAAAAAAGGAGGACGAGCATGGTAAAAACACTTAGTAGAGGACACGTTCTTGACAGTTTCCTTGGCTAACACATGTGCTACTTCATTTCCTTCTCTAAAGTTCTATCCGAGAGGTGAGAGCTTTAACTGGTGCATTAATAACCTGCATTCATGAACAATGTTAGAAAGATAATGGTTGTCTTCATATATGAGCTTGATGATTTCTGTACGGTCTATTTCAATCTTCATTTTTTGAAAGTTCATCTCTCGTGCAATTTTTAAACCTTCTTGTAGTGCCATTAATTTTGCATGTGTGGTGCGAGCACCTGATTTTTGCCGCGCTTAAATTACTCCTATAGAATTCATTAAAATTAGAATTTTTCTTTTAATATTTGAATTTTTAGGAATTAATTGCATAATTTTGTGTTTGGTTTGCATTATATGTGCATTTTTAGTTGTCATAAATATGAAGTTACAAAATAGCATACTTGCATTTAGGACTTAATTCTAGATTTTTAGATTTATTAAACATCATTGAAAATAAGAGAAAAAAATAACAAAAATAGTCCTTTTATATTTTGTCCCTTTAATTTCATTTTTTGTTTAATTTTCCTCTTAAAATTAGGACTTAATTAATTTTAAAAAAATTTAATTAGTCACATTTTAGAATTAAACCAGGTTTTGGTTGTTTTTAATTTTGTATTTAATAAAATACAAAATTTAAATAAATAAAAAAGGAAAAAAGAAGGAAAAACAAACAAGAGAAATTAAAATGAAAAGGGCATCAGGCTACCCATGCTTTGGGCCAAATTTTTTGAAGCCCAAACCCCCAAACCCATTCAGATTGTCCAGTCCATACCTTTACCCGGCCTGCCTCCCTTTCAAGCAAAACGACTCCGTTTGGCATCATGAGATCTGGACCATCTAGGGTTGTAGATCCAACGGTGTAGAAGCATGGTTGAGTTTAGTATATTACTGTCTTAACGAACCACCCCCCTAACCCCCTCAATCATCTCTCACTCTATCCCTGTAACGCCGACAAAATGGCCCCCTCCGCCGTCGCCGCTGGCCGGAAATCGTCTCCGCTGGCGAAGCTCCAATCAACCTCAAAAATACACCATCAACTCATCTTCCCCTCCTCTTTCTAAGCCCCAAAATAATTTCCTTCAATTCATCACCAATCTCTTCGAATCTTAGATCGAAAATCTGGAGCAAAATATCAACTCACCCAAAGCCAACCAAATTTATACCCTATGCTCTTTTAACCCCCCTCTTCCCGAATCCTTATCCAGAATCTTTCGAATGTTGTCAAAGCCTCTCGAATTTTAGACCTTAGACCGGCAGAACCCTAGAAATCCGAGTTCCTCGAATTTTTCCCAATTTCCTAAGTCTGGAGTTCGAGTCAAGTCTCGAGATAAGGTGTTCGCTTGTTTTTGTTAAAGAACACCTGTTTACATTATTCCGGGGCACGAGTCGGAGTTCAGTTGGTTCAAACTTGCATAAGTAAGTTTTTTTATTTTTTTCTTTTATTATTTGAATCTTAAAATTAGTTTAAACTTTTTTTAATTCATTCATGTACGTTTTTGTAGGTTTTAATTAGTTTATACATGATTTGTATCTGTTCATATTAGGTTAGTTTTAATTCATAATAGGTCAGTTTTAATTCATAATTTGGTTATTGATTAGTGATTGTTCATGGTCGATTCTGCTCTAGTGATTGTTTCAATGATTAGTTTAATTTTGATTTTGATTTCTGATTAGATTAATTTGGTTTCGATGAATGTTATTATTTCAATTCAGGGTTTCTACTAAGTATAAGTTTTAATTTTCTATGCGATCCTATTTAGTCAGTATTTGATTTTTAATTTTGTTGTTATCAGTAGTTTTTTTTATTATTGTTGTTCGTTTTGTTGTTTGGATATAGCTGAGTTAGATTTTTTAGTTAACTATAGTCAAATCCTGACCAATGTAAGGGAATTGGGGGCTTAGTTTGAGTAGGCTCAGTATTTTCAGAATAAAGACAAGGGTAGTATAGGCATTCTAAAATAAGAATAATGTTGTAGATAAAGCTAGGACATTGTAGACTCTTCTAGAAGAGGGCCTTAGTTTAAATTTCAGTAGTTTTAGTGCAGTAATTTGAGGAAGAAGTCAGAAAATAAAGGACTAAGTGAGTAAAACTGAAAATTAAAAGAGGGAGTAAAGTGTAAAGTTGAAAATCTGAAAGAGTCTTGGGCTTTGCCTATAAAAGGCATGCTTAGTGCCTTCATTGGCAAGCTTTTCACAATTTGGAAAATTCCTCAAAAATTCTAGCATCCAAATTTCCCATCAAAAATATTTTCAGCAAGTTTAGCCTTAGGAATTTCAATTTCAAATTCAAAAACAGAAAAACCTGAACTTCTAGAGTTCCAAAACTTCATCCTAGATCTAAATCTCCAGAAAAAAAAAGCCAAAAAAGTAAAACATAGCAAAAAACTCGAAAATACTGTTACATCAAATCTCTTCCTTGGAATGATCTGAAATCCAGCTTTTATTCTGAGTTCCTGATGTTCCTGGGTCAAGTTCAAGTTATATTGAGTGCATTCAAGCTTTGTTTTGGGTGATTTGTGGTTTAAAATTGATACTGGATCGATTAGTTGCTGCTGTGACTTGCTATTTGCTCCTGTTAGCTTTCTGAACTGCTGCTGATCCTCTTCTTTTTTTCTGATTCATTCCATTTCCAGGTACACATTTGAACCTGATTCAATGTAACTTTGAGGTGGAAATGCAATAAAATCATTTATACATATGCTCCCTGAATTGTACATGTTTGGGCTGCTGTTCACTCCCTGAATCGTACCTGTTTAGACAGTTTTGTTCACTCCTGAAATGTACCTATTTGGATTGCTGTGTTCAGTAGTCAAATGGAGATTAAATGACATGTAACTGTTTAACATAGTCTAATATTGATTTGTACTATACGAACATTGGACTGTATTGGATTGTATAACTTGAACTATATAGATTCCTTTGGTTAGTTTGTGATGAAACTACTCATTTATCATAGTGTTAGTATCATTTGGAGGGTGGTACCTCATTAATGGACAGTAAAATCTAGAACCAGGCATGAACTATAGATCTAACATTCACATGTGCATTGAAACACGTTACAGGATCTAGTAATGGCTTCTAAAAATAGGTTTAATGGCTATAAGATTAAATAGTTTTGACTTCTTAAAATGATCTGATGCTTTACAAATTATGAAGTTATTTGTTTTCCATAAGCCTGAGAATATTGTGTTTGGTAATTTGATAATTTAATTTCATTTCCTTGACCAAATATTAACAGAATTGGTATCATATTGAATACAATTTGAGGTTGAAGGTTCAAATATTTCAACATGTTATATCAGCTTCGCATTTGATGTTCCAATCCAGTTGATAGTTAGATTGTTAATGCTATATTATGGTTTTCTCAGTCCGGTTCTGATAAATGCTTAGGCTGATTGGGCTAGAGAAAAGCACTTCAATAAGGCCCAATTGTGAGAAAATAGCCAGGATTGGACCAAGCCTACTTCCGCCCATTCAATTAACTAAATACCTGGGCATTTTGACTATCATGCACCCCAGTGGATCCAAGTGTGGGAAAGTAATTGCTGAAAACTGTGGACCAAAGTTGATGAAAAGAAAAACAAAAGAAACAATACAAATTCGGGCCTTCGAGTTAAGTAGTGGGTTCAAACTAAGAGGTTCATCCCTTTTGTTTGAATCCGGACTTGAACTTGAGGCCCGAATTTTATAATATTAATTAATTAGGGCTCTTTAAAGACAAATTTAATAAAAAATTATAGTTTGCTCTAGGACGGCCTTTAAATAATAAAATGAGGTGAACCCCGCCGAACAAAATGCATAAATTGCGTGGCCCTCTTTAAATGCTTATACCAACATAGTTCGAGTTCGGGACGTGCCGTTTAGCGAATTTCACTTCCTCCTGCAAAGATAATAACATGTTAGTCACTTTAGGTGCGTTTTTTAATCTTACCTTCTTAAAATACGGGTGTGCATTTCATGCAACCCAAATACAAATCCCAAAATGTTGAATAAGAATGTGTCGAGGATCCGGGTGCATTTCATTTCACGTGATCCAAAAACACATTTTTAAACGACGTTCACTTTCTTAAATTTTTTTTAACTAAAAGCGGTTAAATAATTCTAAAATTGCACTATAGGTTTGAACATGTATAAAAATCAGATTTTAGCCATTTATAATAATTTAAGCGACTGTTCTAGAACCACGGGATCCGGGGGTGCCTAACACCTTCCCTCGGGTCAACAGAATTCCTCAGAATTTCTAGTTTACAGACTCCAATTGGGAAGTCAAAAAAATTTTTTTTACTCGATTTGGGATTTAAGTTAAACCGGTGACTTGGGACACCAAAAGTCAATCCTATCCCAAGTTGCGACTTTAAAAACAAATAAATAATCTCATTTCGAATAATGTCACTTTAAATGAAAAAACTACCTTATACATTATCCTTCGGGGTAGCTGTGTAAAAAATGAGGTGTGACAGCTCTGGCGACTCTGCTGGGGACACGAACCCAGAATTTCGATTTAGGGTTCAAGAATTCGAGCTTAGTATAATTGTTATATTTGGCTTTATCTAATGTGTCTACATGTCCCATGCTATATGTGCTAAATATTTTACCGCATTGATATTTTTTGAATTGTATATAAATTGTCGCGAATCCCTTCCTCTCTCTGAGTCTTCTACATCATGGAGAAGGGTGCACTTCGTGCAGCTTCTCTTCTGTTTAGCGTCTTTTCCAATTTAGAACGAGGTTGGATAAGTTGCTAAGCCGGCGGAGCTTCTGTATCCCTAGTACGCTGCCTCCCTCTCGGCTCGAGTTGTCTGCTCGGGTTAGCCAGGTCTAGACCAATAAACCTAGGGTTTAAACCTAGAAGAACAAAACTCATGCCGGATCCCTAGTAGGATGTTTGTTTACATCATGTGCATTTGACTTAGGGGACTCAACATAGGGGTTGGGTCTGTCTAGGACAGGTGACCTGAATTGAAATGACCATCCGGATGCATCTTACGTGCTACTTGCGAATTTATTTGCTCGGCTTTGCATGTTGACCGGCTTGTTTAAATGAGTGAAAATTGAAAAAATAAGCAGTGTTAGGACTAAGTGAGGGTGACCATTTGTTTTGAAAAACCCAATGCCCAAATAGTACCGAAATGCTGCCGGATTTTTGAAAAATTTAAAGAAAAGGGAGAAAAAATATTTGAAAAAAAAGAAAGATTGAAAGACAATTGTTGTTCAAAATAGTTTTGGTTTTGGTAAAGCTACCCGAACTACGCTGATTTGATTCTCACTGGATGTGAGATACGTAGGCAACCCTCATCGGGTCCAACCTCCCTTTTGCAAAAATAGCCAAAAATGTCAAACTTTTAATTTTTGTCATAAATAACTCGGGTGATGCCATTCTTGTCTAAAATAAGCCGAATGTCCCCAAAAGGACACCGGAAGGCCGTTTTTGCAAGAACATCCATCATGAGTTATTTTTAAATGGCTTGCAGGCACAGCCTTAAAATCTTCCTCCCAGAAGTGCTGAAAGACCGTATTTGCAAAACCAAGTCCAAAAGAATTTTTGCAAAAATAGCCAGTTTTCTTTGTTAGGATAAAATAAATCATTAAATTCCCCTTTAAATAAATGTGCAGGATGAATACAAGTAACATCGAAACCTTCTCAGTCCTGAGCGAGATCCCCTTGAAACTCCATATGCGGTGGCATGATTTGGGAAAAGGAAACAGAGACACTGTGGTCAAGATTTTGGGCGGTCTCGTCAATTTATTAGACGTCAAACCAAGGAAGGATATTATTGAGGTATTAATACCATTTTGGGACCTGACACGTAATGTATTCCGGTTTTCAGATTTTGAACTCACCCCTACACTAGAAGAGATTGCGGGATACGCAGGTCTCAACGGGAACCTCCGGAGTAGATACCCATTGGCCCCACGATCGGTAACCCTTCATAGGTTCTTGGACTTGTTGAGCATCAGTTGGGACATTCAAGACCCGCATCTAGCAGAGGGGTGTTGCACACTGCATTTCTTATATCACCGGTATGGTAACCCAAAAGGTTTTGAAGAGCCCAATACCAGTTTGACACATGCCGGGAACAAAGACAAATGGGAAGCCCGACAGGGATTAGCCTTCATGTTAGCCTTTCTGGGAGTTGTGGTTTGTCCAAGAAAAGATGGTCACATAGACCTCAGCCTTGTAGGAATGTTGGATGTTGCCATTAAGAAACCTACTAGCACAGTGGTCCCCTTGATTGTAGCAGAAATGTACCGAGCTTTGACCAAGTGTCGAGAAGGTGTGAAATTCTTTCAAGGTTGCAATCTACTATTACAGTTGTGGATACAGGAGTACCTCTGTCATCGCACGTGGTATATGAACTACGGTTTAACCGGGCTAAGTTGTATTGCAGAATTCGGGACCCGGGTAACAAGTATTGAGTTCCCCGAGGGCACAGAAGCTTGGTCATCATGCTTGAGATCTTTGACGGAGGACAAAGTTGAATGGGCTTTTGGGTGGCTTCCTACTACTGAGGCTGTGTACACATCGGCAGACGTACCTTACATTCTTCTGATGGGTATCTGAAGCATCCAACCTTATGCTCCCTACCGAGTCCTCAAGCAACTTGGAAGATTCCAAACTGTTCATAATGATGAAGACCTGAGTGGGCAAGTCATTGAGTTAGGCCCGAAGCTGCATTCCCTGAAGGCAAAATCCGACAAATATGGAATGAGTGCAGGTACCTCGAGCCTAAGACCATAGTACAGGGCCAAGCTAGGGGCGAGGTAGATCCCAAATACTTGACGTGGTTTGGCAAAAGGTTTCAAGTCCCTGAGAGACCCGCTAAAAGGCCACACGTGCAGCAATTCACCGACGAGGCCCAGGTTCAATGAGATTGGCAAGCCAAGGAAAGGGAATACCGAGCAAAAATAGGAAAGTTGGAGCAACAGGTCCTAGATCTTCAATTCAAAAAGAGTGTACAGGCTGCAGCTGAAGAAGGTGATAAAAAGAAATTAGCCCAGGAGAATGAAGCTCTCAAGGCCCAAATTCAACAAATGAAAATAGATGCCAGGAATCAAGAATGAAGCCTGTCTGATGAAAGGTTGATTAAAGGGTTAAAGAAGCAAGTCTTGGATTGTCAGGAAGAACTGGAAAAATCTGAGCGGAACATGGCAAGACTTTGGGCACAGTGGCCAAGAATACTGAAGAAAGAGCACAATTTGTACAACAAATTAAGAGAAACTATGAGGGAACCATTGCTAACATGAAAAGAAAAATGAATACCCTTGAAGAAAAGGCAGCCCGGCGAGACAAAGAATTTCAGGCCGAGAGGGACCATTGCTATGGGTTAATCACCGAGATGGAAAAGGAAATAAAATTGCTACAAGACCTTCACTTCTAGGACTCTCAGGTGCTAGAGGCTCGTACCCAATAAATAAGTCGACTCCTCCAAGAAAAGGGCAGAATCAGGGAAAGGATCAGAAGCATTGCAAACTATATTGTTATGAAGTGTCAGGCCGGTGAACGGATGGGTCGTACCACTTTCTTTCTTAGTGATGATATTTTTGCACCAGGTCATGAATGATTTAGAGCAGTTGCAAAGGGGTCTTGCATGCAGGCTCGCGGCGATGCCGAATGATGCCCCGCTGGCCCCAGGATTTGAAGCTTTGATGTATTCTTAGTTATTGAGTCTGTATTTTTGTTTTTGAGTCTATTTTTGTAATTTCCTTTTTTTTCAAGAAAAAGAAAAACAAATAGTCTAGTAGCTTTTGTAATCGCAGTTATTATTAATGAAAAGTTGAAAATTCCCAAAAATGTTTTCCTTATTTTTGCATTTATTTGCAAGAACTACGTCTGGTTTGATTCATACGGGGCCATGACATGTAGGCCATCTATATAAGATTCGACCGTAATCCTAAGTAAAAGACAAGAAAGAAATATGAGGGAAGCAAATAAAAGGAAAAACAAGTGAGAAAAAGAAACACAAAGGAAGAAAAAAAGGTATCAGGGGAAAAACCATGGCAAAATAAAAAAGAAAAGCAGAAAATGAAAAAGCGAAAAAAAAAACAAACATAGGAAAATGAAAATGAAAATGAGAGAAAAGCAAAAGAGAAAGAAAAGCAAAGGGAACAAAAGAACAACCGGGATGATGCATGCAAACATAGCAAACATATAGATATTCATTTAACTGTATAGGTGCATCACACTCCAATGTGCGGTTACCTATCTGTTATTTGTTTCAAACTAACCGTTGTTACTGCCATCTCCAGTACAGCTTTTAGAAATAGTGGTTGGTTTGTGGTAAGCTGGCATCACATCACTACTTCACCAGATCAAGAGGCAGTATAGAAATGTCTACAGATATGACTCTGCCTGCAATTCCCATATCCGAAGACAACCCCATCTCGGGGGTCCCGGCCTTTGAGTCCCTTACAGCTGAAGAGAATCGGGTATTGCACCTACGACACATGGAAATGTGGGATGCGTGGAACAATGGAAAGGAACCCCTAAGTACCATCCCCGGATTCCCGGAGCTATTTCCTAGATCTGGAAGTGCTACTACTGTCCTCATTAGCCACCCAAACACTCCGTTGGGGCAACCTACTATAACTACTCACTTCCTAGGAACATCTTCTGAGGTTCGCCCCCAGGTGTTCCCGTCTGGAACAGCTCCAAACATCTTCACGGCTCCACTATGCTCCGCAACAACACAACCATCACTATCAAAGCATGCTTTTGACCCCTCGGTTTTTACATTCCAAAATCCCGTCTTTCAGGCTGACCCCCTCATCATCCTCAATATACTTACTCTCATCCACCGTCATACGAGCTTACACCGGGGCAAGACAAAACTCCCAAAGCCCCAGAGTAGGATGAGATGGCAAAGAGAATGAGAAGCCTCGAGCAGAGCTTAAAAAATATGCAAGGCTTGAGCGGGCAAAAGAGTGTCTCCTATACAAACCTATGCATGTTCCCGCATGTACACTTGCCGTCAGGGTTTAAAACACCAAAATTTGAAAAGTATGACGGGCACGGCGACCCCATTGCTCACTTGAAGAAGTATTGCAATCAGCCATGGGGGGCCGGTGGAAAGGAAGAATTGTTGATGGCATATTTCGGAGAGAGCTTAAGCGGCATTGCCTCAGAATGGTATATGGACCAAGACGTCTCGCATTGGCACATTTGGGATGATCTTGCTAGAGACTTTGTGAGGCAATTTCAATACAACATTGATATCACGCCAGACAAGATTTGCGTTGGCACGTATCATGGCCCTTGCGAGTGCGGTATTACTGGATAACCATGGAGAAAGACTGTTTCAGTTTTGTTCGAAAATGCCATCAATGCCAGGTGCACGGTGATTTGATTCATGCACCTCCAACAGAGCTTCATCCGATATCAGCACCTTGGCCGTTTGTTGCCTGGGGTATGGATGTCATTAGGCTGATCGAGCCGAAAGCTTCAAATGGGCATAGATTCATATTGGTTGCAATCGATTACTTCACAAAATGGGTTGAGGCCATCACTCTTAAGTCAGTTACCAAGAAGGCTGTGTTATACTTTGTGCACTCCAATCTCATTTGCCGCTTTGGCATTCGTGCAACTATAATTACCGACAATGCTGCAAACTTGAACAGTCGGTTGATGGGAGAGGTATGTGAACAATTCAAGATAACACATAGAAACTCTACTCTTTATCGGCCAAAAGCCAATGGTTCCGTTGAATCAGCAAATAAGAACATCAAGAAGATTTTGAGAAAGATGATTCAAAGCTCCAGGCAATGGCATGAAAAGCTGCCTTTTGCATTACTCGGGTATCGTACCACTGTGCATAAATAAATCGGAGTGACCTAGTACTTGTTGGTTTATGGAACTGAAGCTGTCATACCTACAGAAGTAGAAATCCCTTCACTTCGCATAATTGTTTAAGTGGAAATTGAAGACAGTGAGTGGGTTAAAACCCGGCTGGAGCAGTTGTCATTAATTGATGAAAAACGGATGGCCCCAGTTTGTCACGGGCAGTTGTACCAACAAAGAATGGCCCGCGCCTATAACAAGAAAGTGCGTCCCAGGAATTTTGAAGTGGGACAGCTCGTATTAAGACTCATTCTCCCTCATCACCAAGAAGCAAAAGGAAAATTCGCTCCTAATTGGAAGGGTCCATACATCATCCGAAAAATATTGCCGAGAGGAGCACTGTATCTGGGAGACATCGAAGGAAATGATCCTAAAACAGCAATCAATGTAGATGCAGTAAAAAGGTACTATGTCTAGGTCTCCTGGAGTGATGGGTTTTGTGTAATTGAGATGACGAAGGCTTTCCTTCCCGCTACCCCAAACACTATCAATCCTTCATAAACCCTTCGAGCCGGTTACGTTTCTTTGGCTACTCTCTTTGGAACCCGAAATTACAAAAAAGAAAAAGAAAAAGAAAAAGAAAAAAAAGAAAAAAAAAAAAGAAAAAAAAGGGATAAAAGAAAAACAAAACAAAACAAAAATATTTCANAATTAAAACTGGGGCAGATGATATAATAGTTCAGCCATGAATTCGCCGAAATGGTTCCAAAGTTGTAGTTCCGCCCAAAATCCTTTTTACCCCAAAGACCTTGTCCGAGTCCTTCCTATCAATTGGCAAAGATAGGGAAGTGGAAAACGTCATTGTTGGAATCTGATACAATTCAAATTGAGAAAAGTAAAATGAGAGAGTCTTATCGGTGAAAACCTTCGGGCATCATAAGGCGATGGTGAGTAGAGATACTAAAAATGACAGAGTCCGCTTAGTGAAAACTCGCAAAGAGCACTATCAGGCGACGGTGAGAAGAGAAATGAGAGAGGTCGATTAGCGAAAACCCGCAAGGGGCGCTGTCGGCCGAAAAGAAGACATGTCATCATGAAAAGAGTCCTGTCAAGGTTCCCTGGTTTTGAAATACAGATCAATGGGTTCACGAGAAGCTGGAAAGTTTGTGTGGGTCGGGCATCCAGTCCAAGAAGCATGTCATGTTCATTTGAAGCCAGCATGCACACCCCAGATAAGTCCTTCTTTTCCCCCGAAAAGGACGCTTCTCTTTAAACTCATATGCTTGATTTTTGCATACTTCTCTTTGAATCCATTTCGGTTTAACACTGATTCCTGATCCTGAATCGCTGCAAAGAAAGGTGGTAGGATTGGCTCTATAAGGCTCTACTTGGCAAAGCCGGAGAAAATACCCAGCCTCAGCGGGTGCGTCAGTCCAATCCCGATTGACCATGGTGGTTTATGCTTCAAAGAAAAGACAGTGGAAAGGAAAGAAAGTCAAAAACAAAGGTCTTAAGAGCAGAATAAAGTGAAAGGACCATAGCCCACACGGGCGAGTCATCATGAAATCCTAAAAGTTGAGTCTTGTCGGTTTGAAAAGAGATTCACCCTTAAAGCCAACAAGCAGCAATGTTCTCAACAGAAATGGGGCCGGGATCAAGCAATTGGAATGATCAAGGCCATAAAACCAACCACTGTTTCAAACTAACAAATTGTTCTTTGTTGAAAACAGGTGCAACCCAAAACAAGAAAGAAATGTGCAAGTGTTGAAACGGTTTAGCAACACGGAATTGACCAAAAGGGAGTTCCTCTCCATATTCTTTCATGCGTTTTGCTAAATAAAAGAAAAAATAAAAAGAAGAAGAAAAGAAGGAAAAGAAGAAAATAAATGAAAATGAAAATCCCAAAAGAAAAACAAATCATGATAGCATAGGACCCCATTCCTTAACCATCCCGGCATAACCCGAGGATCTCCCTGGCATAACCCAAGGAGCTTTTTTCTTTTTCAAATCCCGGCATAACCCGAGGATCTCCCTGGCATAAACCAAGGAGCTTTTTCTTTCCAAAATCCCGGCATAACCCAAGGATCCCCCTGGCATAACCCAAGGGGCTTTTTCTTTCTCAAATCCCAGCATAACCCGAGGATCTCCCTGGCATAACCCAAGGAGCTTTTTCTTTCCAATCCCGGCATAACCCGAGGATCCCCCTGGCATAACCCAAGGGGCTTTTTTCTTTCCATCCCGGCATAACCCGAGGATCTCCCTGGCATAACCCAATGAGCTTTGTCTTTCCAAAATCCCAGCATAACCCGAGGATCTCCCTGGCATAACCCAAGGAGCTTTTTCTTTCCAAATCCTGGCATAACCCAAGGGGATTTTACTTTCCAAATCCCGAAATAACCCGAGGATCTCCCTGGCATAACCCAAGGAGCTTTTTATTTCCAAATCCCGGCATAACCCGAGGATCCCCCTAGCATAACCCAAGGGGCTTTTTCTTTCCCAAATCCCGGCATAACCCGAGGATCTCCCTGGCATAACCCAAAGAGATTTTTTCCCAAATCCCGGCATAACCCAAGGATCTCCCTGGCATAACCCAAGGAGATTTTTTCCCAAATCTCGGCATAACCCGAGGATCTCCATGGCATAACCGAGGGAGATTTTTTCTTTCCAAATCCCGACATAACCCGAGGATCTCTCTGGCATAACCCTGGGAGCTTTTTTCTTTCCAAATCCCGGCATAATCTAAGGGGCTTTTTTCTTTCCATCCCTACATAACCCGTGGATCTCCCTGGCATTACCCAAGGAGCTTTTTTCTTTCCGTCCCGGCATAACCCGAGGACCCTTCTTTCTTTTCCAGCATAACTTGGATTATTCACAAGGATGCACAGTCCTAATTTGATTGATTAGATATGTGTCACAACTAACTCACAAAATTTTCCTAGTAAAAACTGGGGCAGTAAATTTCGTCTGTTTGTTTGTTTTCGTACCTTAAGCAGGTTGACCTCAAGACATAGGGTTCAAGATAATCGATGGAATGAGCCTCAATCCAGAATAAAGAAAAGAAGAAAAGAACAAAACAAAATGAACTCAAAAGTGAAGTAAACAAGGGTGCGGATTGCTCAAAATCTGATTGAAGTCACAAGCTCCGTTGATCCCGTGTTGACTCAATGCTGCAGAAAGAAGTAAACACCTACAACTTGCAAGCATCAAGATTTAGATCGGAGTCCACAACAAAATCAGCTAAGATTGAAGATCAAGTTTCAAGAGAATTATAGATAGGAAGCTTGTAACTCATAGTTGATAGGCATAGCTAGCTTAGCTTTGATTTTCCTTTTGGTGTAATAAGGAGGCTAGCAAGCAGTAGCAGCAGCAACAGCAGTGAAAATCACAGCTCCTGGTGGTCCTAGCTACCAAACTTTCTAGAACTACACTGACCTGATTCCTCTATAGCCAAGGATATGTAGGCAAGCTTAAATTATTCCTATAGAATTCATTAAAATTAGAATTTTTATTTTAATGTTTGAATTTTTAGGAATTAATTGCATAATTTTGTGTTTGGTTTGCATTATATGTGCATTTTTAGTTGTCATAAAAGTGAAAATTACAAAATAGCATACTTGCATTTATGACTTAATTCTAGATTTTTAGATTTATTAAACATCATTGAAAATAAGAGAAAAAATAACAAAAATAGTTCTTTTATATTTTGTCCCTTCAATTTCACTTTTTGTTTAATTTCTCTCTTAAAATTAGGACCTAGTTAATTTTAGAAAAATTTAATTAGTCACATTTTAGAAATAAACCAGGTTTTGGTTGTTTTTAATTTTGCATTTAATAAAATACAAAATTTAAATAAATAAAAAAGGAAAAAAGAAGGAAAAACAAAACATCAACTCACCCAAAGCCAAAAAAATTTACACCCTATACTCTCTTAACCCCCCTCTTCCCGAATCCTTATCCAGAATCTTTCGAATGTTGCCAAAGCCTCTCGAATTTTAGATCTTAGACCAGCAGAACCCTAGAAATCTGAGTTCCTAGAATTTTTCCCAATTTCCTGAGTATGGAGTTCGAGTCAAGTCTCGAGATAATGTGTTCGCTTGTTTTTGTTGAAGAACACGCGTTTACATTATTCCGGGGCTCGAGTCGGAGTTCTATTAGTTCAAACTTGCATAAGTAAGTTTTTCTATTTTTTTTCTTTTATTATTTGAATCTTAAAATTAGTTTAAACTTTGTTTAATTCATTCATGTACGTTTCTGTAGGTTTTAATTAGTTTATACATGATTTGTGTCTGTTCATATTAGGTTAGTTTTAATTCATAACATGTCAGTTTTAATTCATAATATGGTTATTGATTAGTGATTGTTCATGGCCGATTCTGCTCTGGTGATTGTTTCAATGATTAGTTTAATTTTGATTTTGATTTCTGATTCGTTTAATTTGGTTTTGATGAATGTTGTTGTTTCAATTCAGGGTTTCTACTAAGTATATGCTTTAATTTTCTAGGCGATCCTGTTTAGTTAATAATTGATTTTTATTTTTGTTGTTATCAGTAGATTTTTATTATTGTTGTTCGTTTAGTTGTTTGGATATAGCTGAGTTAGATTTTTTTGGTTAACTATAGTCAAATCCTGACCAATGTAAGGGAATTGGGGGCTTAGTTTGAGTAGGCTCAGTAATTTCAGAATAAAGACAAGGGTAGTATAGGCATTCCTAAATAAGAATAATATTGTAGATAAAGCTAGGACACTCTAGACTCTTCTAGAAGAGGGCCTTACTTTAAATTTCAGTAGTTTTAGTGCAGTAATTTGAGGAAGAAGTCAGGAAATAAAGGACTAAGTGAGTAAAACTGAAAATTAAAAGAGGGACTAATGTGTAAAGTTGAAAATCTAAAAGAGCCTTGGGCTTTGCCTATAAAAGGCATGCTTTGGCAAGTTTTTCACAATCTGAAAAATTCCTCAAAACTTCTGGCATCCAAATTTCCCACCAAAAACATTTTCAGCAAGTTTAGCCTTAGGAATTTGAATTTCAAATTCAAAAACAGGAAAACCTTAACTTCTAGAGTTCCAAAACTTCATCCTAGATCTAAATCTCCAGAAAAAAACCAAAAAAAAGTAAAACACAGCAAAAAACTCGAAAATACTTGTCACAACCCGGATTTCCCACCATCGGGATCGTGATGGCGCCTACTCGTGATAGCTAGGCAAGACAACTTATTTACCTTTCCATTAATAAACAAATCTGTCAATAATTTATAGCATAATATAGAATTCAATAACAATAATAATAATAATAGTAATGATGATAATAGTTGAATAGTAAATAATAGTCTCTACCCAAGATTTGGTGTCACATCACTCACGAACCACTAAGAATATACTAAATACAAGGTCTGAAAGAAACATAAAAGCTGTTTGTGCCGAAACAAAGAGGTAACAATCTAAAAGAGAAAAATAAGGAGGAGACGCCGGGCCTGCGGACGCCTGCAAGGCTCCCTCGGTCTCGTAGAATAGAGCTTGCTCCCCTACTAATGTTGCTGCTGCTGCACCTCAAAACCTGGACCTGTGCAAAAATGCAAAGAAGTGTAGCATCAGCACAACCGACCCCATGTGCTGGTAAGTGTGTAGCCTAACCCCGGCGAAGTAGTGACGAGGCTAGACCGGACACCACATAAACCTGTGCAGTTATAAATATACAACGAAAACGAAATACCAAACACCTAATAATATGGGAGGGGGTAAACATGCTATGGGGAGATGAACAATAGTAACAGTAATCCCAAGAAACAAGCTAAATCAGCTTAGATTCACAATAAACAAGGAATCCATACTCAATATAAACACATGGTATCAATAACTGTTGCGGCGTGCAACCCGGTCCATAATTACCATTGTTGCGGCGTGCAACCCGATCCATGAATACCACTGTTGCGGCGTGCAACCAGATCCACAAATACCACTGTTGCGGCGTGCAACCCAACCCATATCATTTATCATGTATCATTGTTGCGGCGCGCAACCCGATCCTCATATGTTATTGTTGCGGCGTGCAACTCGATCCTCAATATCATTCACAGTCTGACTTCCCCAAAAATAGTCACAATTAAGAGGCATAAAAATAAGCAATTATTTGATGAAATCCCGGCAAGGGAGAGAATCCAACAAGTTCAACCAAACGTCCCGACAAGGGAATAATCAACAATGCTTTCTCTTTCTTACTTTTCTTATATTATAGTCAACTCTACCATTTTGAGCCAACGCTCCAAAGAATCAGTCATTTCATATAATTTTCAATATACGTATCACAATTCGAGCGAATGCTTCTAAGTATCAAATAATCATATCACCGTTCACATATTATTCACAACATATAAAATCCTCCAATAAGCACGGAATGCACAACTAATTCATGATAATCACTTTACAAGGACTCACGATCATGCTAGACACTGATATATAGATACTCATCACCATGCCTATACATCGTACTCGATCACATAGCAATTAGCAACAAGACTCAACTCCTATTCCCTCAAGCTA
>MU759265.1:96852-133070 GCA_026770625.1 Nicotiana glauca | reverse complement strand
TGAATTTCCCAAGTTTTTCCCAAAAATTCCAAAATTGCCCCCGGGCCCACGTGGTCAAAACCCGAGGTTCGAACCAAAACCCGATTACGCATTCCCCCACAAACTCAAATATATAATTGGTTTTGAAATCGGACCTCAAATCGAGGTCCAACTCCCCAATTTATAGAAAACCTAGGTTCTACCCAAAACCCCAATTTCTACCCATGAAAATCTTTGATTTCAAGTGGAAAATATGTTTAATGATGTTAAAGATTGAAAGAATTGAGTAAAAATCAACTTACAAGTGATTTCGGATGAAGTTTGCTCTTAAAAAATCGCCTATGCTGTTTGGGTTTTGAAAGAATGGTGAATAGTGATGAAAATTTGACTAAGTATAAAATTTGCTGGGCCTCGGATGTGGGAATTGCAAAGTTATGTTCGCATTTGCGAACACTGTGCATTTTGTTGGACTTCGCATTTGCGAGATATTTTTTCGCATTTGCGAACTTGGGCCATTTGGGGAAGGTTCGCATTTGCGAACATTTGGTCGCATTTGCGATCATAGACCAGATTTCCCCTTCTTCGCATTTGCGAAGAAAAGTTCGCATTTGCGAACCTTGGCCTGCCTGGGCTGGTTTTGCATTTACGAACCAGCCTTCGCATTTGCGATAGTTGGGCATTCGCATTTGCGAACCCTGTCTTCGCATTTGCAAAAATTGCAGAAGCCAAAATACCAGATTTCTACAAGTTCAAAAATGCAATACATGGCCTATCCAAAACTCACCCGAGCCCTCGGGGCTCCAAACCAAACATGTACACAACCTCAAGAATATCCTACGGACTTACTCGTGTGATCAAATCGCCAAAATAATATCGAATACATCGAATCAAGCCTTAAAACTCATGTGTTTCTTTGAAATGTTCATAAAGCATCAAATTTCCATTTCGAATCCGAAACACGTCAAACGACGTCCTTTCAAGCAAATTTTACAGAAAGCGCTTAAACCATATATAAGACTTGTACCGGGCGTCGGAACCAAAATACGAGCCCGATACCACAGTCTTTTAATCAATTTCCAATTCCTTTTTCCTTAATAATTTCAGAAAAATAATTTCACAGAAAAATTCTTTCCTCGGCCTCTAGACCTCGAAATTCGACTTCGGGCACATGCCCGAGTCCCATATTTTTCTACGAACCTTCTGGGACCATTCAATCTCGGGTCCGGGTCCGTTTACCTAAAATATTAACTAAAGTCAACTCTAATCATATTAATATCAAAATTTATCATTTTTCACATAGAATTCATATTTAAGCCTTCCGGCTACACGCTCGGACTGCGCACGCAAATTGAGGAAAGTACAAATGAGGTTTTCAAAACCTCGGAAGCACGAAGTGGATGAAGAAATAGGTAATGACCCTTTGGGTCGTCACAATACTGTTACATCGAATCTCTTCCTTGGAATGATCTGAAATCCAGATTTTATTCTGAGTTCCTGATGTTCCTGGGTCAAGTTCAAGTTATACTGAGTGCATTCAAGCTTTGTTTTGGGTGATTTGTTGTTTAAAATTGATACTGGGTCGATTAGTTTCTGCTGTGACTTGTTATTTGCTCTTGTTAGCTTGTTGAACTGCTGCTAATCCTCTTCTTCTTTTCTGAGTCATTCCATTTTATGGTATACATTTGAACCTGATTCAATGTAACTTTGAGGTGGACATGCAATGAAATCATTCATACATATGCTCCCTAAATTGTACATATTTGGACTGCTTGTTCACTCCCTGAATCGTACCTGTCTAGACTGTTTTGTTCACTCCTGAAATGTACCTGTTTGGATTGTTGTGTTCAGTTGTCAAATGGAGATTAAATGACATGTAACTGTTTAACATAGTCTAATATTGATTTGTACTATACAAACATTGGACTGTATTGGATTGTATAACTTAAACTATATGGATTCCTTTGGTTAGTTTATGATGATACTGCTCATTTAGCATAGTGTTAGTATCATTTGGAGGGTGGTACATCATTAATGGACAGTAAAATCTAGAACCAGGCATGAACTATAGATCTAACATTCACATGTGCATTGAAACACGTTACATGATCTAGTAATGGCTTCTAAAAATAGGTTTAATGGCTATAAGATTAAATAGTTTTGACTTCTTAAAATGATCCGATGCTTTACAAATTATGAAGTTATTTGTTTTACATAAGCTTGAGAATATTGTGTTTGGTAATTTGATAATTTAATTTTATTTCCTTGACCAAATATCAATAGAATTGGTATCATATTGAATACAATCTGAGGTTGAAGGTTCAAATATTTCAACATGTTAAATCACCTCCGCATTTGATGTTCCAATCCAGTTGATAGTTAGATTGTTAATGCTATATTATGGTTTGCTCAGTCCAGTTCTGATAAATGCTTAGGCTGATTGGGCTAGAGGAAAGCACTTCAATGAGGCCCAATTGTGAGAAAATAGCCAGGATTGGACCAGGCCCACTTCCGCCCATTCAATTAACTAAATACCTGGGCATTTTGACTACCATGCACCCTACTAGATCCAAGCGTGGGAAAATAATTGCTGAAAATTGTGGACCAAAGTTGATGAAAAGAAAAACAAAAGAAACAATACAAATTTGGGCCTTCGAGTTGAGTAGCGGGTTCAAACTAAGAGGTTCATCCCTTTTGTTTGAATCCGGACATGAACTTGAGGCCCGAATTTTATAATATTAATTAATTAGGTCTCTTTAGAGACAAATTTAGTAAAAAATTATAGTTTGCTCTAGGATGACCTTTAAATAATAAAATGAGGTGAACCCCGCCAAACAAAATGCATAAATTGCGTGGCCCTCTTTAAATGCTTATACCAAAATACTTAGAGTTCGGGACGTGCCGTTTATCGAATTTCACGGCTTCCTGCAAAGATAATAACACTTTAGTCACTTTAGGCGTATTTTTTAATCTTACCTTCTTAAAATACGGGTGTGCATTTAATGCAACACAAATCCAAATGCCAAAATATTGAATAAGAATGTGTCGAGGATCCGGGTGCATTTCATGTGACGTGATCCAAAAATACGTTTTTAAACGACGTTCACTTTCTTAAAATTTTTTAACTAAAAGTGGTTAAATAATTCTAAAATTGCACTATAGGTTTGAACATGTATAAAAATCAGATTTTAGCCATTTATAATAATTTAAGCGTACGTGCTAGAACCACGGGATCCGGGGGTGCCTAACACCTTCCCTCGGGTCAACAGAATTCCTCATTAAGAATTTCTGGTTCGCAGACTCCAATTGGGAAGTCAAAAAAAAATTCCTCGATTTGGGATTTAAGTTAAACCGGTGACTTGGGACACCAAAAGCCAATCCTATCCCAAGTGGCGACTCTAAAAATAAATAAATAATCCCATTTCAAATAATATCACTTTAAATGGAAAAACTCCCTTATACATTATCCTTCAGGGTAGGTGTGTAAAAAAGAAGGTGTGACATGTGGGAGATACTGCATGGCTTGCTTTATGGAATCCCACGATCTAGTCTCCATTGCTATTTCTGAATATTCCACCTAGACCCGCTGTCATAGTGTTTTTAAAAAAAGCACCATTTATGTTTAATTTATCCGTACCAATAGGTGGTTTGTCCCACTTAATATCAATCTTAACCTTATAAATTTTGAAAGGTTTTTTTTTCGTAAAGAAGTTGAATTTCCAGACTTGGTGAATAACATTTTGGACCTCAAGGTCAAGATCAATATTGTTGAAATTGTTGTGATTCTTATTTTTTTTAAATGTTCCAGATGGAGAACGAAAATATGGTCTCCCAACTAGTTGAATGGTTACTATTCTGAATGAAAATCTCTTTTAGGCTCGTAAGCCAATGATTTTTATTATCAATAGTTTGAGTAGGGATGCCCATGTTGCTCCAACATCGTTTGGTAGCAATGCAGTGTAAAAAGATATGCTGAATATCTTCTACCCTTTCCTTACAAATCGTACATGTTGTGTCAATGTTAATGCCAATATGAGCTAATAAGGCTCAACAAGGTATACGATTATGCATGCATTGCCAAAAGAAGAAATTAATTTTGTTAGGGCAGCGGAGGTCCCAAGTCTAGTTAAAAGAGTTTCTAGGAGTGATACTAGGATTTAAGAGTTTGTAGCAAGATTTCGTGGTAAATAAACCGTTTGAATTTGGGTTCCAACTGATAATATCATGCTTAAGGGCTTTACTAGGTGTAGGAGTTAAGTCAATGTTATTAATAATATTGGGGGGCAAATCGAAAGAAATACTTGAGATATTCCACTCATCATTCTTAATAAGGTCTTTAATGAAAAGATTGTGATCATCCTTACTAAGTGGGCCATATATGAAATTTATAAGGGAATTTGAGTTGTAAATCCATTTTGATGTCCAGACATTAATGTTAGAGTTTATACAAGGGTGCCATAATGTACCATCATTGCATAATTTCCATCTTTTAAGGATAGTCTTTCCAATGAAGGAGGTGGTAGCCATCGATTTTTTTCAAGCATACTTTGTAGAAATGAGTTGAGCCCATGGTATATTAGGGTTTTCAAGAGTCTCCCAGTAAGATTCGTTAGCAAGACCCTTGGAAGATGTTGAACGAATACCAAGACCCCCCTATCTTTATCCCTTGTAACCACTGCCAATTAATAAGATGTAGTTTTCTAGCAGATTTAGTGGATCCGAAAATAAAATCTCTTAGAATTTTATTAATTTGTTTAAGGATTTTGGTAGGGAGTAAGGTGTATTGCATAGAATGAGTAGGAATGGCACTTAGGGTACTAGTTGCCAAAGTTGTCCTTCCGGCTATATTTAAGAAGGAACATTTCTAGTGAGACAATCTAGTATGCAATTTGTCTAACACAAGTTGGATATCTTCAGGTTTTGGAGAGTGATTTAGTATAGGAAATCTGAGGTATTCACCAAAATCATAACTATACTTAATACCAAACAGGTTTGCGAGATATTTGGTAATTTACTAAGGGCAGTTTTTTGGGAAGATAATTTTTGATTTTAGAAAATTTATGGAGAGCCCGAATTCATTGCAAAACAAAAGTCCAAGCATGATTTTATGCATTGGCCTATTTTTTTGTTAGCTTTTTTCATTAGAGTAATGTCATCCGGAAATAGAACATGGGAGAAGGAAGGTCCATTATGCCATTGTTTTATAGGATCACACCTTAAAATGTCTACTTGATGGTTGATGAACCTTGATTGGAGTTCAAGTCAGAGGATGAAAACATATGGAGATATAGGATCCCCCTGGCGGATACTCCGATTAGGACTGAAGAAATTTGTTCTAGAACCATTTACCCATACTCTCATTGTCACGACCCAAAATCCACTAAGGGTCGTGGTGGCGCCAGACACCTATGTCAGGCCAGCCAACTCAAATTACTTAATTAAATCTCATTTTAACACTTTTGAAATCCAGGATTTTCCTTCCATTTTCATAAATAAAAGTTCACTACTTGAATTTAAATTTAAATAATAACAATTAGTATAAATCCGTTGAAACCCATCCCAGAAATCCGCTGTCACAAGTACATGAGCAACTATCGATAAGGAAAGTAAAATACAACATCTGTCCAAAATACAGTGGACAGGGAATAAATAATAAAATGCTGAAAGGAACTACGCTGGCTGCGGGTAGTCTCGAACAATGCAGCTCACCTAGTCTTAGAGTCGTCCATGCTGCTACGCCCAGTAGGCTGCTAGAGGTATATATACCTGTGCAACAAAAATGCACAGAAGTGTAGTATGAGTACATAATCAACGTGTACTCAGTGAGTATTCCGCCTAATCCTGAAGGGGTAGAGACTAGATGGCCAACTCCGACACTCACTAGAGGTTAATTAGCAATATTCTATAAGTGCGAGGATAATCATGGATTTGTATAGAAGTTCTGATTGTGAAGCCAGAAAAATAGGTAAACACCTTCAACAATAAATCAAGGGCTTCTAAAGTCTGTTCTTTATTATCTTATCAGTTCATCTCAAGCCACGTAGGGCCAATTCCACATTTACAATTTTCAAGTAACAGATAAACATGCACAAATCATGCCGACGACTGCCCGCTCCAACAGAAATATAAATTGTGCACTACCGAGGGTCGAGCGACACGAACCATAGATGCATCTATTAACCCGCTCGTGAATCGTCCATGCGACGTGGTCAACATAAAATAAACAATCACCCTACTCGCGAATCATCCATGCGACGCAGGTACACATAAGATATGCAATCACCCTGCTCGTGAATCATCCATGCGACGCAGGTACACATAATATAAATGCTCAAATAGCCAATTAGAATTTTATCGGGGAATAATTATCTAAATAAAACCAATTCTCTGTTTAAAAATTTAGGAAATGATGTTCAATCTCTTTTTAAATTCGTTTACTAATCAAAGGTGATTTAAACAATTCAAGTCATCAATGGGTTCATAATTAATCCAAGTATAACATGCTGATGGGTCCTAACTACCCGGAAAATAGCATAATAGTAGCTACGCACGGACTCTCGTCACCTCGTGCGTACGTAGCCCCCATATATAGGAGCACATAATCAATTGCTTCACCTACGGGGTAAATTCCCCCTCACAAGATTAGAAAGGAGACTCACCTTGCTCCGAAAACTCTAAACCGACATTCTACATTCTTTCGAAGGCTTGAACCGACGCACAAAGCACCAAAACTAGCCAATTAACGACAAACTAATGAGAACATGCTCAAATACTTGTTAGAAATTCAAATTACACAAATTCCCAACTCCGCTTACTGAAATGACCAAAATACCCTCTGGCCTACGTGCCCAGATTCCAAAATTTCTCGAAAACGAAGGTTACCCATGACCTTAAGAACTCAAATATATGATTTTCTCCTAATTACATACTCAAAATCGTGGTCAAATTCGAAGAAATGTAAATTCATAGGTTTTCCCCCAAAACCCCAATTTCTATAATTTCCTTGCCTAAATCCATGTATAAACCTTGTATTTGACTCAAAGCTAGCATAAATTACTTACCTCATGACAAGTGACGAAAATGGAACCTCCAAGCTGCTCCCCATCGACTCCAATAGAAGAAAAGGGGGTTGAAATGAACTCAACCCCGAACTTAAAACACCTCACTGCCATAGCTGCTTCCACTTCTAAGGAAATAGTTTCGCTTCTGCGGATGTCGCTTCGGTGACTTTTTGCCGCTTATGGGGCTTTGGGCAAAAGGAAGTTGACCGCTTCTGCGGTCTGGGGGCCGCTTAAGCTGAACCGCTTTTGCGGTCCCTGGGCCGCTTCTGCGATTTCCTTGGACCTGTCCCCTTTCCGCTTCTGCGAGCGTTTGACCGCATCTGCGGTCTCGCTTCTGCGGTCTCGCTTCTGCGGTCCAAGAACCGTAGATGCGGTTATGATAGAAGCAGCAAATCTAAAGCCTTCCCAAATTCCACTTTTCGATCAGATAACCACCCAGAATTCACCCGAGGCCTCCGGGACCCCAACCAATCATACCAACCAGTCCCATAACACATTACGAACTTGCTCGAGGCCTCAAATCATAAAAAACAACGCTAAAACCATGAATTACACCCCGATTCAAGCTTTATGAACTTTGAACTTTCCAACTTCTATTTCTGATGTATAAACCTATCACATCATGTCCGATTGACCTCAAATTTTGCACACAAGTCATATTTCACATTACGGACCTACTCCAACTTCCGGAATCGGATTCCGACCCTAATATCAAAAAGTCCACTTCCGGTCCAACTTCTCAAAAACCTTTAAATTTCTATCTTTAGCCAAATGGATTCAAAATGACCTACGGACCTCTGAATTCAGTTCCGATCGCGCTCCCAACTACAGAATCACCATACGGAGCTACTCTCAGTCTTGAAATTCCAAACAGACATTGATAACACTAAAACTCACTTCAAACCAAACTTATGAAATTTCTTCCAAAATGCCAACTCCCACAATAGGTGCCAAAATGCTCCCGGGTCATCCCAAACCCGATCCAGGCATATGCCCAAGTCCAAAATTATCATACGAACCTACTGGAACCTTCAGATCTTGATTCCGAGGTTGTTTACTCAAAATTCCAATCCTAGTTCATTCTTTCAACTTTAAGCTTCTCAAATGAGAATTTTCATTTAATTTTAACTCTGATCTTCCTGAATTTAAATTCCGACCATGCGAACAAGTCACAATACCTGAAATGAAGCTGCTCATTGCCTCAGACTGCTGAACGACGCACTAGGGCTCAAAACGACCGGTCAGGTCGTTACATTCTCTCCCACTTAAACATACGTTCGTCCGCGAACGTGCTAAGAACTATACTGAAGTAGTCTGAAATTGCTGTTTAACTTCTCATGCACCTCCCCGTGCTACCACAACTTAGCTGAGCACATTGGCTCGATAAATTCTGAAGATATTCCCTTTTATTCAAGCAAATAAGCCTTAGACCCCAATTCCAACATCCGAAATTCTATGCCAGGCTTGTTTCCAACATACGATCACCTTATCAATCACTATACGCTGTACTCAAACATGATTGTATAGCTCTACTGAATTCACACTTTACATCACTTAATCCACAGGACCACAATAATATTTTCTGATCAGCTTAGCCAAAAATTCAACGAATCATATGCTCCCATTGCAACTCATGACACGCAAGTCTTACTCTAACTCTTACAATACCGCCACGAGAATGAGATGCCGAAATTCATAATCAATTGCCGAGTCAACTAACCATTGAGTCTATACTTAGGACAAGAAACATTACCACATTCTGAACCAAATAATGATCTTCGCACCATAATATACTATATATAATCAGATTGCACTGATCCTAAACCCCACAATCTCATCTTACCCAGTACTAACTGCTCAGGCAATAAGCCACTATAAATGCGATGACAAGTCTCATATGACTCCACAATGTGCCAATAAGCCACCAATCCGAAGACAACACAAACAAAAATTGAACTCTGGAAGGAATTACCTAACCCCCGCACTAGTACGGACCTTCCTTAGAAGATAGGAAGCGAAACACAAAAAAACAATAACATATAGAGGACCAGACTCGACATTACACTGTTGCGGCGCGCAACCCGATCCGAATAACATACCCATGACGGCGTGCCACCTGATCCAAATAACATACCCATGGCGGCGTGCCACCCGATCCAAATAACATACCCATGGTGGCGTGCCACCCGATCCAAATAACATACCCATGGTGGCGTGCCACCCGATCCATACATAGATCTCACATAAGGAGATTGCACTTCGAGCTAAATTTGCTCATTACAATAAAAATATCGAATTTCAATCGCAAGCAAGTTAAGTGCATAATACCATTCGTGAAAAAGCACATAGCACTATAGGCTACAAAACTCAAGCACAACCGAGGTGCAGTACAAGATATGAATCTCAAGAGCCATTTGCTCATAATTCGACATTCCCACGTGGGTCCTCAACACATACACAATTCCTCATGCCGTCTCACCTCACACGACGCAATGTATCACTTCATGAAATATCTGACAACGAGATGACACCCTGGCTACTCCATAAGGAGCGCATTACTGAAATGAACACAACTGGCCTGCTATAAAGCCAAAATTCACATTTAAATCCATCCACCGACCTCAAGTTGATCCTGATCATATCAAATTAAGTTAATGACCTTTCAAAGGTCCATACTAATTCCCCACCTCTCGTAACACAAAAGGACAACCATCATAACCGGAGTACAATCCACAACTAAGAATCCGAGTGCCCTCCAGGAATCCATTCTCAATTTAAAGATATCATCACAATTCTTCATACTTGGTTTATATCTTTAATCAATAAAGTGGCGTCATGCCACATTTATGCAATCTTCCTATGGGACACGCTCCCACAATCTTTCGAAATAAATAACGGGTCTGCACATCTAAACCATCAGACGCACTAACGCTGAAAAGCGATCCAAAATCCTTAACCAAGATGCAAAACCTCTTCCACAACACATCGATCTCAGGTGACGCGGAGGACAATACCAATTTACTTTAATCATTCAACCCTTTCCTTGATCATCCGAGCCCGTGACATCCTTGTCAACACTGAACTGCAACCTTGATCCTCACTTCATATTTCCATGCTACTCACTGCACCCAACGTGCCAACATACGATAGAATACGATTTTCATCATAACTCCAAATTCATTAATATTTTCACATTTCATCATATAAGAACCTAGCACTTAACTCACTTCAAGAGAATCATATCAATACACCGGTAATTTCCCATAACCGTAGAATATGCGAATCTGCAAGTAGTGGTCCAAGCCACCATAGCCCTTCCAGAATTCGCTTTCACTTAACAATCCATAACAGAAGAATGCCCTTGATAAATAATCAATCACTGCGGCCGACAGACCTCACACATACCTCCACAAATCATACACATAACTTGATCTCGTAGACCGAACTGATCACTGGCCCCAATATGCCAATTCAACTATGGCTAATCAATTTACCTTCTTCCAATTCCTCCTTGCTTGCCTTAAAAATAAGACTAACTCCATTCAACACATAACATACTCCATCTACACTCACCCCGAGTGTACTTGAATCATGAGACCAGGCTATCTCAATTCCCACGAACTATTTCATAACACCCAAATGCCACACCGCCAGTCAAACATCTCAGAACATTTTGTGCCTCTTCTCATAAACTGCTACAAAGCTTGATTCTTAATTGTACCGACAAGCTCGACATCATTAGGCACCACACTTTACATCTTGAATTCACTAGGACCGTTACTGAGAGCCAACCGCTCTGACTTGGTCCCGAATATAATCAACTCCATGAATCTTCTAGCACATTAATACCCTCTCAACGAAGCATCTGGCAGAACCACTACCCTTTAAACCCGCTTCTATACAAGGCATAAATTCTGAACCTTTTCCCAAGTTCGAACATGAGCCCATAAGGCTAACCATAGCACATCCTTAAAAATTCCTCCGCTCAATTTACTACTTATGGTCTTTTCTCGTAGCTGGATTAATCCATCAATATGCTAATAAATAGAAATCACGCAAGTAGTTAATCATATAGCCCAATCATAAGCGGTGGGACTCTCCCACTTAGCTTGAAGCCATTATTTCACCATTCTTGAGTTCGCCCGACCTTTTTACCTCTTATTGACTTAAACTCGAGCCACCAATTATCAAAATCTCTCGGGATCTTCCTGTAAATCCCCACCTTTCTTATTCTAAGTCATCATCCACATTCGCACGACCGATCTCTTTGTTGAACAACCAATATAATTCCTTCCAGAAGCTTCGCGGCCGCTAATCTACTCATGGGGAATAACCCACCAAGGGAAATCACCTCCCGATATCTTCCCACGCTGCTGCATGGGGTACATTCACTATGACACCAATAGCCCATCCTGAGTCCGAGCTCACCTTCCAATTTCACAAGTCCATTCTCCCCTCGCGGACATCAATTAAATACGCATCAACATCCTTCCAAATTCAGGGTTATGCTGCACCCTCCTCCATTTCAAGCAGCTCCTTTTCCGCTATAATAATCTTCTGCCGCATAATAGCCCATACTTCACATCATACCCGCAGGCTTCAATCACCAATCATTAAAATCCCCAATTCGATCCAAACTCTCTTTAAGGCGCATAGTCATCCTACTACCATGTCCATATGCAACCCTCACCACTCTCCCACTCTGGCGGAACTCATCTCCTTAATCGGTCACTCGACCTTGCTTCTCATACTTGGCCTTCTAGAAATTTTAAACACAGCCTGGCACTTCCCACTATGTCTTTCCTCATACTTTGCTGCTCAATTGTTACCTCAAATAAAATCTATCTTCGTGGCACTTGAATCCACCATGCTGCTAACTTTAAATCTTTCCAAAGGTCATCTTTATCGAGCCGTCAACATTAGAAATTCTTATTCGATCTTAAACCACCGCATCATGTGATATCTAATAGTTGTATCTTTAATACTATTTCACAATATCTTACCCTAAGGCGAATTGTAGCAGATCATAACACTGACAAGCTTAAAGCGTTCAATTAGGACAACAACACCCCCATATAGAGGAGAACTCCACCACGCTTGCAATTTTCACGTTTCATTACTTCCACCAGTCCACTTCTGACCATCCTTAGTCCGACTGCCTTTTCCCCTGTCGGGAATAAAATACTGAATCCCTTTGATTACACACTGAGTAAACCTCCCTTCAATTCATTCACTTCCCCTACGTGTGGGCAACCACCCTACCATCACAACAACACTGCGGAATAATCACCCATAAGCATTATGGCAACCTGTACCTAGCCTCAAGGCTCTTAGAAGTTCTGTTACTGAGCTGAAACAATAGAATATCCCTCCAAAGTGCGACTATAATAGTCCAATCAACTATACCGGGAAAATCATTCTGACCACATTTGTAGTGTCATTACAATCCTTCAAATTTCAATTTCTAACAAGCGCTCGCGTCGTGTAAGATTGAGCAGGAAGAAATCAAAGGCATAAGTCTCAAAGGAATTGAACCGCACGATAAGGAAATCAAGAAGGAAAGTACTCCTAACAGCCCTGTAGCCTCCCGAGGATAAGTACAGAAGTCTCCGTACCGATCCGCGAGACTCTACTAGACTTGCTCATGACTCTGAGACCGATGGGAACCTGGTGCTCTGATACCATGTTGTCACAACCCAAAAACTACTAAGGGTCGTGATGGCGCCGGACACCTCTGTCAGGCCAACCAACTCAAATTACTTAATTAAATCTCATTTTAACACTTTTGAATTCCAGGATTTTCCTTCCATTTTCATAAATAAAAGTTCACTACTTGAATTAAAATTTAAATAATAACAATTAGTACAAATCCATTGAAACCCATCCCATAAATCCGGTGTCACAAGTACATGAGCAACTATCGATAAGGAAAGTAAAATACAATATCTGTCCGAAATACAGTGGACAGGAAATAAATAATAAAATGCTGAAAGGAACTACACTGGCTGTGGGTCGTCTCGAACAATGCAGCTCACCTAGTCCTAGAGTCGTCCATGTTTCTACGCCCAGTAGGCTGCTAGAGGTATATATACCTGTGCAACAAAAATACACAGAAGTGTTTTATGAGTACGTAATCAACGTGTACTCAGTGAGTATCTCGCCTAATCCCGAAGGGGTAGTGATGAGATGGCCAACTCTGACACTCACTAGTGGTCAATTAGCAATATTCTATAAGTGCGAGGATAATCATGGATTTGTATAGAAGTTCTGATTGTGAAGCCAGAAAAATAGGAAAACACCTTCAACAATAAATCAAGGGCTTCTAAAGTCTATTCTTTATTATCTTATCAGTTCATCTCAAGCCACGTAGGGCTAATTCCATATTTACAATTTTCAAGTAACAGATAAACATGTGCAAATCATGCCGAGGTCGACGACCCGCTCCAATAGAAATGTAAATTGTGCACAGCTGAGGGTCGAGCGGCACGAACCATAGATGTATCTATTACCCTGCTCGCAAATCATCCATGCAACACAGGTACACATAAAATACGCAATCACCCTGCTCACGAATCATCCACGCGATGCAGGTACACATAATATACATGCTCAAATAGGCAATTAGAATTTTATCGGGGAATAATTATATAAATAAAACCAATTCTCTATTTAACAATTCAGGAAATGATGGTTAATCTCTTTTTAAATTCGTTTACTAATCAAAGGTGATTTAAACAATTAAAGTCATCAATGGGTGCGTAATTAATCCAAGTATAACATGCTGATGGGTCCTAACTACCCGGACAATAGCATAATAGTAGCTACGTACGGACTCTCATCACCTCGTGCATACGTAGCCCCCACATATAGGAGCACATAATCAATTACTTCATCTACGGGGTAAACTCCCCCTCACAAGATTAGAAAGGAGACTCACCTCGCTCCGAAGACTCAAAACCGGCATTCTACATTCTTTCGAAGGCTTGAACCGACGAATAATGCACCAAAACTAGCCTATTAACGGCAAACTAATGAGAACATGCTCAAATACTTGTTAGAAATTCAAATTACACAGATTCCCAACTCCGCTTAGTGAAATGACCAAAATACCCTCGGGCCTACATCCCCGGATTCCGAAATTTCTCGAAGACGAAGGTTACCCATGACCTTAGGAACTCAAATATATGATTTTCTCCTAATTCCATAGTCACAATCGTGGTCAAATTCGAAGAAATGTAAATTCATAGGTTTTCTACCAAAACCCTAAATTTCTATAATTTCCTTGCCTAAATCCATGTATAAACCTTGTATTTAACTCAAAGCTAGCATAAATTACTTACCTCATGACAAGTGACGAAAATGGCACCTCCAAGATGCTCCCCGTCGACTTCAATGGAAGAAAAATAGGGTTGAAATGAACTCAACCCCAAACTTAAAACACCTCACTGCCCCAGCTGCTTCCGCTTTTGCGGAAATAGTTCCGCTTCTGCGACTTTTCGCCGCTTCTGTGACTTTTCGCCGCTTCTGCGGCTTTGGGCAAAAGGAAGCTAACCGCTTATGCGGTCTGGGGGCTGCTTAAGCGAAACCGCTTCTGCGATCCCTGGGTCGCCTTTGCGATTTCCTTGGACCTGGCCCCCTTCTGCTTCTGCGAGCGTTTGACCGCATCTGCGGTCCAAGAACCGCAGATGCTGTTATGACAGAAGCAGCAAATTTGAAGCCTTCCTAAATTCCACTTTTCGATCCGATAACCACCCGAAATTCACCCAAGGCTCGCGGAACCCCAACCAATCTTACCAACCAGTCCCATAACACATTACGGACTTGCTCGAGGCCTCAAATCATAACAAACAATGCTAAAACCATGAATTACACCCCGATTCAAGCTTTATGAACTTTGAACTTTCCAACTTCTATCTCCGATGTTTAAACCTATCACATCATGTCTGATTGACCTCAAATTTTGCACACAAGTCGTATTTGACATTAAGGACCTACTCCAACTTCCGGAATCGGATTCTGACCCTGATATCAAAAAGTCCACTTCCGGTCCAACTTCTCAAAAACCTTCAAATTTCTATATTTAGCCAAATGGCTTCAAAATGACCTACGGACCTCCGAATTCACTTACGATTACGCTCCTAACTCCAGAATAACCATACAGAGCTACTCCCAGTGTCGAAATTCCAAACGGACATTGATAACACTGAAACACACTTCAAACCAAACTTATGAAATTTCTTCCAAAATGCCAACTTCCACAATAGGCGCCAAAACGCTCCCGTGTCATCCAAAACCCGATCTGGGCATACGCCCAAGTCCAAAATCATCATACGAACCTGCTGGAATCTTCAGATCCTGATTTTGAGGTTGTTTACTCAAAATTCCAATCCTAGTTCATTCTTTCAACTTTAAGCTTCTCAAATGAGAATTTTCATTTAATTTTAACTCCGATCTTCCTGAATTTTTATTCCGACCATGCGAACAAGTCACAATACCTGAAATGAAGCTGCTCATGGCCTCAGACTACTGAACGACACACTAGGGCTCAAAATGATCGGTCGGGTCGTTACACTTATAGAGCTTGTACTGATACAATACATAATTAATCTTGACATATTTGGGGAAATTTGAAGAATCTTAGAGCCCTATAGACAAAAGACCATTCCACTCTATCGAAAGCCTTTTCTAAGTCTATTTTGATTAATATATTGAGCTAAAAAATTTTTATCTGTGGAGATTGTTCATAATTTTCTGAATAATAATGGCATTGTCACTAGCTCTTCTATTCTTTATAAAATTGGATCGGAGATGACTAATAAGGTAAGGGAGGAATGGCTTGATCCTGTTAGCAATGAATTTAGTGATATTTTATAAGATGTATTACAAAGGCCAATATGTCTGAAATTCTTAAGATTATTAGCATTAGGTAATTTTGGTAAATTGCATATATTGATTTCATTTATACCCATTGGCAGATATTGAGTTCAAACACCTTGTGACAATAATTAGTAACTGAGTCACCAATAATATGCTAATATTTTTTTATAAAAGAAGGGATGTATGCCATCTGGACATGGTGCTTTATAAGGTTTAAAAGAAAAAAAAAGCCTTAATAATTTCTATGTTTGATAAGGGCATATCAAGGCTACTTAGGTCAACAATGTTGTGGCATAAAGGTTCTCACAAGATGGCATTTTGTGGGTGACGGATTTGGATGTCTTAAAGGCATTTTCAAAGTAGAACAGGGTATGCTCAAGTATTAACTTGGGGTCCGAAATTCAATCATAGTTATCATTTGTGAAATATATAATAGCATTGCAATGTTTACGGTTGGAGGCCATAATGTGGTAGTATTTTGTATTTGCATCACCATCATTAAGCCAAGTAATTCTAGAGAAAAGTTTCCAGAAATCTTTCTCCATATTTAGAATATTATTATTCTCTAGTTGTAATTTTGATTCTAAATCTTGCAAGAAAAAAACTCATTTGGTATGAGGGGGAAGATTGAATACCATTAAGCCTAGCTAAGATCCTCTTTTTCTTTTTAAAGATATCTCCAAACATTTCACTTTTCCACTTAATCACCACATCTTTAAAAGATTTTGAGCACTAACAAGTTCATTACTATTCCAGCCCAAATCCATAAGGTTATAATTTTTTATACTGTTCCATAAAGAGTTACTATGCCTACGATTAATGGGGTTCCCTCCAAATTTGTCATTAGCACTAAAAATATCATTAAAGTCTCCTCCTAAAAGTCAAGGACCCTTATAGTTTCTATGAATATTTTCTATATTATTCCATAAATCACATTTTTTATCTAATTTAATGCTAGCATAAATAAAGAAGAAGAGCCAAGTAGTTTGAGTAGGAAGTACATCAATAGTGGCATGGATTTCTTTGTTTCTCCTAACAAAATTGTAAACCTTCACAACAGTGGAATCCCATAAGATGACTATAACCCCAGCCTTCCCTTCAGAAGGAACCTCAATCATCTCCGAAAATACAAAATCACTTAATAAAGAAATGGAATTTTCCATTCGAGTTTCCAATAATGTCACCATGCATGGCTTATGGGTATCAACCATTTCCCTAAAGTTTATACGAAAATTGTCATTGTTAGCACCACGTATGTTCCATATTATGATATTAGTTGGTCGATACATCATCTTTGCATGGTTGTTTGTGGAGCCATTCTCCATCCGTGCATGAAGCACTGGGTTTCTCCTTAGTGATGGAACCAGTATCATTGAATGGCTCCCCACTGTTGGATCCTGTGGGGGTCTGATGTCCGTCGAGCATTTGTATAAGGCTGGGGGACAATTGGGAATATACCTCTTCTCTTGCATCTCCCTCAAGAGATATACCTTTACTTCGTTTAGACTTGAAAATTTTAATATTTCCTCTGACCCTATCAGGTTCTTCTCTTCCACATTCACTTCTTGGTGATCTTCTGGTCCTGGCATATTGGGAGGGTGTGGTGGGGGTACCTGGTTCACTGGTGGTAGAACAAAGGCTTGGTTTTGAGCTGTAGTCCATGGCATGAAGATTGGATTCATATTCGAGATCTCTCCTGGTGGGAAGAAGGGAAGTTCCATTGTCATATTTTGTGGTGGTAGAGGATTGAAATGTGGAGGCAGATTCCACTAGTTTCTCATTGTCTGGGCTTGGTTTGCATTCATTGAAAGAGCTAGTGTATGAAGGATGTTGTTCAAGCAAACATGATTTTAGTAGTTGCTCATGGCCTTGTGTATCCCCTCGGATACTAGCTGTACTAGGAAGTGAGAGTTTTGGATAATGATTATCGTCTCCTGGCCATCTAAGATCATGTTGAATGATATTGCATGGCCTATTAGAGCTTGCTCTATCTAGGACAATTGTTAATGGTCTTGAGGTAGGGGTGGTTGAATGAAGAAGATTGTTTGGTTTCCCGTCTGAGTGGTCGAATTTGGTGGAGGATTGGCCATTGTTTGTGCTCGTTGGTGTCTTAGAATTTGAACAAGACTGAATCTTCTCCGATGGGAAATTGTATCCTTGGCATTGTTATTTCCAGATTTTTGTTTTAAATTATTTATCTAAACTAAGTTGATAAGAGGGGTAGGGTTTTGAGAGGTAGCTTTAGATAGGGTGGTAACTATTGAATCTATTTGCATGCTTTGATTACTTGTGGGGAATGAGATTTTAATAGGATTTGGGGTGTTGATGGGGTTAGGCACGTATTTAGCAGTGTTGGCCACTTATTCATCCAATGAGATGTTGTGGGACAGGTGTTGGGGGTCCGTATCTTCATCCATGCAACTAATGTTGTTTAATGAGAAAGTATTAGAGGGTTAATCTCTGTGGTTAAATGATCTATATCACACTGTTGGGGAGTATTAGGGGATGGATTAGAATTATTATCAACATTAGTAGCTATTTTAGTTCGTTGCATAGAAATTAAATTAGCCTCCTTTATGGAGGACACATAGTTATTGGTCAGGTTTTACGAGGCCATATCCTTAGGTTTATGCCTAAAAATAATTTGGAATTCTTGATTTCTTTTTTATTTTGGTCTATTGGCAGATTATCCAAAGCAATAAACTTGTTTCCCCTGGTAACATGTTCGTTTGTAGAAAGACTACTTTCATAAGAGGAGATCTTTGTTTTGATTTTTTTTGGTTGCTAGCAGAGTTAAAGCTGGTATTAGGGTGTTGAGAAGAATATAACATACCTGATATTTTATGTTGTAGATTATTAATTATACCTGATTTTTGGATTGCTGTGACGACCCGGCCGGTCATCTTAAGAATTAATGCCCCGATCCTATATTAACTGCTTCTTCTAAGTTCGTTTCTGCTATTTTGGTTGTCGGTACGTTTGGTGTTGGGTTTCAGAGAGTTTTGGCACACTTAGTCCCTAAATGAGAGCTTAAGTGTTGAAAAATAGTCCGTAGTTGGAATAGTGTGAAGACGACCTCGAAATGGAAATTTGATGGTTTCGTTAGCTCCGTTAGGTGATTTTGGGGTTGGGAGCGTGTTCAAAATGTATTTTTAAAGTCCGTAGCTCATTTAGGCTTGAAATACCGAAGTTTGAATTTTTGAAATTTCTGGTCCGATAGTGAGTTTTTGATCCAGGGGTCAGATTAGAATTTGGGAAGTTGCAGTAGCCCCGTCATATTATTTGGGAGGGGCGCGCAAAATTTTAGGTCATTCGGACATGTTTTGGTTAGGTTTTTGATCAAAAGCGTGTTTTGATGGAAATTGAAGTTCTTAGGCTTAAATCCTTATTTAATTCGAGTTTCCGGCATTGTTTTAGGAGGTTTAAGGATTGTTACAAGTTTTAATGGTGTTACGGGACGTGTCCGTAGGTTTGGTTGAGGTCCCGAGGGCCTCGGGTGTGTTTCGGATGCTCAACAGGGCATTTTTGTGTTAAAAAGTGTTGCAGCAACTAAAGAAAATTAGGCTTTTGGTATTTTCGCTTCTGCGACTTGGGAACCATAGAAGCGGATGGGTCATCGCAGAAGCAGACGTTGGTGTCCCCTCAATTTTCCACAGAAGCGGACAAAATTCCGCAGAAGCGACTTCGCACCTGCGAGAGTTTAACCGCAGATGCGGCCCCTAGGCTGATTTATGGAAACCGCAGAAGTGGCTTATTTACCGTAGAAGCAGTCCCTTGTATGCAGAAGAGGAAATCCCTGTTCAGAAATAGAGTTTTCGAGGGTTAGTTTTAAAAAGTGAGAAAAATTAAATTAAGCTTGGGAGAGGACAATTTTGAGAGGGTTTGGAAGTGGAGATTATTGGGTAACATTTCTTTAATCCCTTCTAGTTATATTTCATAATTATGTAGTTAAATCCTTCACTAAAATTCGAATTTGAGGATCAAAATTTGGAACTATTGGGTAAAACTTTATAGGCTAAACTATTGAGTTTTGAGTGGGTGTTTGACCTTTAATTTGGGAGATTTTTATATGGTTAGACTCGTGAGAATACGAGAGTTTTGAAAATGTAAAAGTTATTCGATTCTGAGATGTTGGCCTAAAGGTCATTTTGTTCATTTTACCTAATTTCACATTTTGTCTTTGAATTTAATAGTAAAACCAGTTGTTTGCGATGTTATTTACGATATGTAATTGAATTGAATAGATTTGGGCCATTTGGGGTCGGATACTCGTGGCAAAGGCGTGGTTTCTAGTTGATTTTTGAGCCGGTTCGAGGTAAGTGGCTTGTCTAACCTTGTGTGGGGGACCTTTCCCCTTAGGATTTGTTATTTGGTATTTGAGTGCCTTGTACGCGAGGTGACGAGTGCGTACTTGAGCCAATTGTTGAAAATCCGGTTTTTATTTAAGATATCGATACCGAGTTTTCCTTCACATTTGCCTTATTTTACTTGCAATTATAACCTATGTTAGATTAGAAAAGCATGTTTAGTTGATTCAACTTGATTAATTATTTAAGGTTCCTTGATTGTACTACGTGAAGCATGTCAGGCTAGTACTACCTGTTGCTTGTCTTTTGTACTTCATTTCTGAGTATCTTCTGGTTGTGGTTGCGCATTTACATTGGGACTACGGATGTGGGATTCCGGTAGCTCCCCCCTTGTTTGTTTACTTTGGGACTATGGGTTTGATTCCCGGTAGATCCCCCTGCACTTTTACTTTGGGACTGCGGGTTAGATTCCCCACAGATCCCCCTGCACATTGATAGTTGGACTATGGGATGATATCCCCGGAGATCCTTCGGATTTACACATATGATGGACTACGGGATGGTATCCTAGGAGATCCACTGGACAATTGAGAAAAGGACTATAGGACGGTATCTTGGGAGATCCTCATTGTTATCATTGGTATTGAGTTGTACATATTCTGTGTTTATTCAGTTCTTTGTGTAGTTGTTATTGCCTTGTTTAACCTATCTATTCTCACTGTTGTACTCCTTATTACTGTCAGTTTTCATATTATGTTGTTTGACCTCAGTAGGGCCCTGAACTTCCTCGTCACTACCCAACCGAAGTTAGGCTTGGCACTTACTGAGTACCACTGTGGTGTACTCATGCCCCTTCTGCGTATGTTTTTCATGTGCAGATCCAGGTACCTCCACTAAGGCGTACTATCCTCGAGTCGGAGAGATCTAGCGGAGACTTCGAGGTATATCTGCCGCGTCCACAGACCAGGAGTCTCTATTCTGTTCCAGCTTTAGTAGTTAATCTATCCTTTTCTTTCAGTTGTTTAGACATTCTGAAGTTAGAGCAACATATTACATTTCTATTAGCCTGTGGTTCTCGTGAGTTTCCGGGTTTTGGGATTAGATTGTAAACTTTTGCGTTTTATTTTTGAGTTGTATATGGCAAGTGGCACTTATATACCGTTTTCTCTAGTTTTGCTTAGTTTAATTAAAAGTTTCCGCATGTTATATTAATTTCTGCATTGTTAGGCTTACCTAGTTGTAGGAACTAGGTGCCATCACGACATGTTCAGAGAGAGTGAACTGGGGTCGTGACAAGTTGGTATCAGAGATCTAGGTTCATCGGAGTCACAGAATATAGGCCGGTTTATTAGAGTCTCGTTGATCGGTACAGAGACGTCTGTACTTATCTACGAGAGGTTATGTAACTGTTTAGGAAAAATCTTCATTTCATTTGAATACCTTGTCGTGCGATATTTTGACATCAATTCTAAACTTCTATCTTCTATTCTCTCACAGATGGTGAGGACACGTGCTACTCGAGATGATCAGGCACCCGCGCCCCCTCCTGCAACCGTTAGAGGCCGGTGTCGGGGGAGAGGTTGAGGGCACGCACGTGGTACAGCCAGAGCACCTACGCGGGCCGTCGCCGAGGCACCATCAGTGGATCCAACCGGAGCCCAGGCACCTGGAATGCCTACTACTGCCACTACTACTCGAGCTCTCCAGGAGACTTTGGGTCAATTCTTGAGTATGTACACCACTTTGGCTCAGGTAGGGTTGCTTCCCCTTGCTGCAGCCACTTCCCAGGTCAGGGGAGGAGTATAGACTCCCGCCGTCCGCACTCCTGAGCAGCGAGTGCAGGTTGAGCAGGCTCCCGAGATTATTCCCGCACCGCCTGCAGTGCCAGTTAAGTCTGAGGATGGGTCAGCTGCTTCAGAGGACGAGCAACAGAGACTTGAGAGGTTCAAGAAGTATGATCCCCTAGTATTCAGTGGATTAGCATCAGACGATGCCTTGGGATTTCTAGAGGAGTGTCACCGTATTCTTTGCATTATGGGTGTAGTGGAGTCCAGCGGGGTTTCTTTCACTGCTTTACAGCTTCGGGGAGCTGCCTATGATTGGTGGCACACTTATGAGATAGACAGTCCAGTCGAGGCTGCTTCACTAACTTGGACCCAGTTCTCGGATATGTTTATGAGAGAGTTTGTTCCCCATAGTCTTAGGGATGCATGGCGCGCAGAGTTTGAGCATTTGCGCCAGGGTGCTATGACCGTTTCGGAGTATGCTATCTGTTATACCAGGTTGGCCAGGCATGCACCGGCTTTGGTTTCTACAGTTCGGGAGAGAGTTCGCAAGTTCATTGAGGGTCTTATCCCACCCATCAGATCTAGCATGGCTCGAGAGTTAGAGATGGACATTCCTTATCAGCAGGTTGTGAGCATTACTAAGAGGAATGAGAGTATGCTCGCCAGGGAGCGAGGGGAGAGGGAGGCCAAGAGGTCTTGAGAGTCGGGTCACTACTCTGGTGCCCGTACCCTATCATTAGGTGGTTATGGTAGAGGTTATGCGGGTCGCCCCATCCATTCAGCTCTTCCAACAGACAGCAGTGCTCCAGCTCCGTCTATACCTCAGGAGCCTTACTATACACCTCCAGTTTCTAGCGCGCCTCCTGCACGGGGTGTTTCCAGAGGTCAATGCAGCAGACCTGGCCCTAGTCATTCATAGCCACCACATCCTCCTAGAGCTTGTTTCGAGTGTGGTGATACACGCCATATGGTTAGGGACTTCCCCAGACTTGGTAGGGGTGTATCTTCACAGACTGCTCAGCCACAACGTGCTCCTAAGAGTTCTCAGGCCATGATCATAGCTCTAGGTGCTACCCCACCTGCCCAGCCGGCTAGGGGCAGAGGCCGGGGAGATAGAGGTCGCCCTCGAGAGAGGGGCCGGGCTAGATATTATGTTATTCCTGCTTGTACTGAGGCTGTTGCCTATGACTGCATCATTATAGGTATTATACTGGTTTGTCATAGAGAGGCATCAGTTCTATTCGATCCGAGCTCTAATTATTCTTATGTGTATTCTTACTTTGCTCCGCATTTAGGTGTGCCTCGGGATTCTTTGAGTGCCCCCGTTTATATTTCTACTCCTGTGGGGGGTTCTCTTGTTGTGGACCACATTTATCAGTCATGTTTGGTTACTATTCGTGGTTTTGAGACCAGAGCGGATTTATTGTTACTCGATATGGTTGATTTTGACATTATTTTTGGCATGGACTGGTTGTCGCCCCATTTTTCTATTCTTAATTGTCACGCCAAGACCGTGATGCTGGCTATGCTAGATATTCTGCATATTGAGTGGAGTGGTACTTTAGATCACACTCCTAGTAGATTTATCTCTTTTCTTAAAGCGTAGCGTATAGTTTCACCATGGGGTATTCCTATCTTGTTTGTGAAGAAGAAGTATGGTTCTATGCGTATGTGTATTGATTATCGCCAGTTGAACAAGGTTACAGTGAAGAAACGTTATCCTTTGCCTCGTATTGATGATCTGTTTGACCAACTTCAGGGCGCACATGTGTTTTCTAAGATTGACTTGCGCTCAGGTTACCATCAGTTGAAGATTCAGGAGCCAGATATCTCGAAGACTTCCTTCAGGACTCGGTATGGTCATTACGAGTTCCTTGTTATGTCATTTGGGCTGACCAATGCCCCAATAGCTTTCATGCATTTGATGCACAGTGTGTTTAGACCATATCTTGACTCGTTTGTTATTGTCTTTATTGATGATATTCTGGTGTATTCCTGGAGTCAGGAAGATCATGAGCAGCACCTGAGGACCGTGCTTCAGACCTTGAGGGAGAAGAAGTTATATGCAAGGTTCTCAAAATGTGAGTTTTGGCTGAGTTCTGTGGCATTCTTAGGCCACGTGATTTCGAGTGAGGGTATTTGGGTGGATTCGGGAAGATAGAGGCCGTACAGAGTTGGCCCAGGCCGTCCTCAGCTATAAAGATTCGCAGTTTCCTTGGTTTGGTAGGCTACTACCGTCTTTTCATGGAGGGATTTTTATCAATTGCGGCCCCTATGGCTAGATTGACCTAGAAGGGTGCCCCATTTCAGTGGATAGAGGAGTGTGAGGCGAGCTTTCAGAAACTCAAGACATCTTTGACTACAGCCCTAATTTTGATGTTGCCTACCGGTTCGGGGTCTTATACTGTCTATTGTGACGCCTCGAGAGTTGGCCTTGGAGTGGTGTTGATGCAGGACGGTAGGGTGATTGCCTACGTGTCCAGATAGTTGAAGATACATGAAAAGAATTACCCTGTCCACGGCCTTGAGCTAGCTGCGATTGTTCATGCCTTGAAGATCTGGCGTCATTATTTGTACAGTGTGCCTTGTGAGAACTATACTGACCATCGGAACTTGAAGCACTTACTCAAGCAAAAGGATCTAAATATACGTTAGAGGAGGTGGTTAGATTTGCTGAAGGATTATGATATCACTATCCTATATCACTCGGGCAAGGCCAATGTGGTGGCAGATGCCTTGAGTCGCCGGGCGGAGAGTTTGGGGAGTTTGGCATATCTACCACCTTCAGAGAGGCCTATGGCGATGGATGTTCAGGCCTTAAACAGCAGTTTGTGAGATTGGATCTTTCGGAGCCCAGTCGCGTTCTAGCTTGTGTGGTTTTCCGATCTTCCTTATTTGATCGTATCAGGGAGCAGCAGTATGAAGACCCTCATTTGCTTGTCCTTAAGTACAAAGTTCAGCGTGGTGATGCCAGAGAGGTGACCATCGGAGATGATGCGGCATTGAGGATGCAGGGCCGGATTTGTGTGCCCAATGTCGATGGTCTTCGAGAGTTGATTCCAGCAGAGGCCCATAGTTTGCGGTATTCCATCCATCCAGGTGCCGCGAAGATGTATCAGGACTTGAGGTAGCACTATTGGTAGAGGGGATGAATAAAGATATAGTTGGTTATGTGTCTAGATGCCTCAACTGCCAGCAGGTGATATATGAGCACCATCGCCCAGGTGGGTTTCTTCAGTAGATAGAGATTCCCAAGTGGAAATGGGAGCGCATCACCATGGATTTTGTATCTGGACTCCCGCGGACCTTAAAGAAGTTTGATGTCATTTGGGTTATTGTGGATTGGTTGACCAAGTCCGCTCATTTCCTTCCTGTGTGTACCACTTATTCATCGGAGCGGTTGGCAGAGATTTATATCCAGGAGATCGTCCGTCTGCATGGTATTCTAGTTTCTATCGTTTTGGATAGAGGTACTCAGTTTACATCGCGGTTCTGGAGAGCCGTGCAGCAGGAGTTAGGCACTCGGGTGGATTTGACCAAAACATTTCACCCCCAGACAGACGGACAGTCCGAGTGCACTATTTAGATTCTTGAGGATATGCTCCGTGCATGTGTGATTGAGTTTGGAGGGTCTTGGGATCATTTCTTGCCATTGGCGGAGTTTGCTTACAACAACATTTATTAGTCCAGCATTCAGATGGCGCCATATGAGGCTTTATATGGTAGGAGGTGTAGATCTCCGGTGGGCTGGTTTGAGTGGCGTGAGGCCAGGCTATTGGGCACAGAGTTGGTTCAGGATGCATTGGAGAAGGTTAAGATGATTCAGGATAGACTCCGTATAGCCCAGTCCAGACAGAAGAGTTACGCAGACAGGAAGGTTCGTGATGTTTCATATATGGTTGGTGAGCGGGTTTTGCTTCGTGTCTCGCCTATGAAAGGCATCTGAGGTTTGGGAAGAAAGAAAAGTTGAGTCCGAGGTTTATTAGCCCTTTTGAGATCTTGAGGCGAGTTGGGGAGGTTGCCTATGAGCTTGCCTTACCTCCCAGTTTGGCCGGAGTCCATCTGGTATTTCATGTTTCGATGCTCCGGAGGTATCACGGTGATCCGTCGCACGTGTTGGATTTCAATTCAGTCTAGTTGGACAAGGATCTATCCTATGTTGAGGAGCTAGTGGCTATATTGGACAGGCAGATCAGAAAGTTGAGGTCAAAGAACATAGCTTCAGTGAAGGTTCTGTGACAGGGTCAGCCGGCCGAGGAGGCGACCTGGGAGATCGAGCAAGACATGCGCAATAGATACCCTCATCTTTTCACTACTTCAGGTATGTTCTCTATGCTCGTTCGAGGATGAACGAATGTTTAAGTGTAGGAAGATGTGACGACCCGGCCGGTCGTCTTAAGAATTAATGCCCCGATCCCCTATTAACTTCTTTCCCTAAGTTATTTTCTGTTATTTTTGTTGCCGGGACGTTCGGTGTTGGGTTTCGGAGAGTTTTGGGACACTTAGTCCCTAAATGAGAGCCTAAGTATTGAAAAATGGTTTGTAGTCGGAACAGTGTGAAGACGAACTCGGGATGGAAATCTGATGGTTTCGTTAGCTTCGTTAGGTGATTTCGGGGTTGGGAGCGTGTTTGGAATGTATTTTGGAAGTCCGTAGCTCATTTGGCTTGAAATGCCGAAGCTTGAATTTTTGAAGTTTTCGGTCCGATAGTGAATTTTTGACCTGGGGGTCGGATTGGAATTTCGGAAGTTGCAGTAGCCCCGTCCTGTCATTTGGGATGTGTGTGCAAAATTTCAGGTCATTCAGACGTGTTTTGGTTAGGTTTTTTATCGAAAGCGTGTTTTGATGGAAATTGAAGTTCTTAGGCTCAAATGCATGTTGTCTAATTCGAGTTTCCGGCATTATTTTAGGTGGTTTAAGGATTGATACAAGTTTGAATGGTGTTACGGGACGTGTCCGTAGGTTTGGTTGAGGTCCTGGGGGCCTCGGGTGTATTTCGGATGCTCAACGGGGCATTTTTGTGTTAAAAAGTATTGCAGCAGCTGAAGAAAATTAGGCTTCTGGTATTTTCTCTTCTGCGACTTCGGATCCACAAGAAACGGAGCCGCAAAAGAGGCTGGATCATCGTAGAAGCGAACGTTGGTGTCCCCTCAATTTTCCGCAGAAGCGAAAAAAATTCTGCAGAAGTGACTTCGCACCTACGAGACTTTAACCGCAGATGCGGCCCCTGGGCTGATTAATGGAAACCGCAGAAGCGGTCCCTTGTCCGCAAAAGCGAGAATCCCTGTTCAGAAATAAAGTTTTCGAGGGTTAGTTTTCAAAAGTTAGAAAAATCAAATTAAGCTCAGGAGAGGGCAATTTGAGAGGGTTTTGACGAGGAGATTATTGGGTAATGTTTCTTTAATCCCTTCTAGTTATATTTTATCATTATGTAGTTAAATCCTTCACTAAAATTCGAATTTGAGGATAAAAATTTGGAAAAATTGGGTAAAACTGCATAGGCTAAACTATTGAGTTTTGAGTGGGTGTTGACCTCCGATTTGAGAGATTTTTATATGGTTAGACTCGTGAGAGTACGAGAGTTCTGAAAATGTAAAAGTTATTCGATTCCGAAACGTAGGCCTGAAGGGCATTTTGGTTATTTTACCTAATTTCGCGTCTTGTCTTTGAATTTAATAGTAAAACCATTTGTTTGCGGTGTTATTTATGATATGTAATTGAATTGAATAGATTTAGGCCATTTGGAGTCGGATACTCATGGCAAAGGCGTGGTTTCTAGTTGATTTTGAGCCGGTTCGAGGTGAGTGGCTTGTCTAACCTTGTGTGGGTGACCTTCTCCTTAGGATTTGTTATTTGGTATTTGAGTGCCTTGTACGCGAGGTGACGAGCGCATACTTGAGCCAATTGTTGAAAATTCGATTTTTGCTTAAGATACTGAGACCGATTGTTCCTTTATATTTGCCTTATTTTACTTGCAATTATAACCTGTGTTAGATTAGAAAATCATGTTTAGTTGATTCAACTTGCCTAATTGTTTAAGTTGCATTGACTGTACTATGTGAAGCATGCTAGGCTAGTACTACCTGTTGCTTGTCTTTTGTACTTCATTTCTGAGTATCTTCTGGTTGTGGTTGCGCATTAACATTGGGATTACGGATGTGGGATTCCGGTAGCTCCCCCCTTATTTGTTTACTTTGGGACTACGGGTTTGATTTTCGGTAGATCCCCCTACACTTTTACTTTGGGACTGCGGGTTAGATTCCTGATAGATCCCCCTGTACTTTGATAGTTGGACTACGTGACGGTATCCCGGGAGATCCTTCGGATATACACATATGATAGACTATGGGACGGTATCCCGGGAGATCCACTGGAGTGTTGAGAAAAGGACTACAGGACGGTATCCTGGGAGATCGTCATTGTTATCATTGGTATTGAGTTGTACATATTCCGTGTTTATTCTGTTCTTTGTGTAGTTGTTATTGCCTTATTTAACCTGTCTATTCTCACTGTTGTACTCATTATTACTGTCAGTTTTCATATTGTTAATTCATATTATGTTGTTTGACCTCAGTAGGGCTCTGAACTACCTCGTCACTACCCAACCGAGGTTAGGCTTGGCACTTACTAAGTACTGATGTGGTGTACTCATGCCCCTTCTGCGCATGTTTTTCATGTGCAGATCCAGGTACCTCCACTCAGGCGTACTATCCTCGAGGCGGAGAGATCTAGCGGAGACTTCAAGGTATATCTTCCGCGTCCGCAGACCAGGAGTCTCTATTATGTTCCAGCTTTAGTAGTTAATCTATAATTTTCTTTCAGTTGTTTAGACATTCTGGAGTTAGAGCAGCATATTACATTTCTATTAGCCTGTGGTTCCCGTGAGTTTTCGGGTTTTGGGATGAGATTGTAGACTTCCGCATTTTATTTTTGAGTTGTATATGCCAAGTGGCACTTATATAACATTTTCTCTAGTTTTGCTTAGTTTAATTAAATGTTTTCACAAGTTATATTAATTTTCGCATTATTAGGCTTACCTAGTTGTAAGAACTAGGTGCCATCACGACATGTTCATGGAGGGTGAACTGGGGTCGTGTCAATTGCCTCATTCCTTCTTCCATTGGCTCTTTTTTTCTTTGTAAAGCTAACTGTCTGCCATACTGCTTCTTTGATTTCCTGGGCATCATTGCTTACATTTTGGTTGGGAAGTTAAGTGGTTAGGTAGTATTGATGGCTCCATTGGCGTGTCCTTGTTATGTAGGCATTTTTCAGCTACATGACCTATACTCCCACAGCTTTTGCAAAAGAAAATTTTCACCCTCGTATTGTACATTTTGCTTATGACTTCCAATATGAATGAACGGAATGACTGGCTTATCTAGTGGTAATTCTATACACAATCTTTCATAACGACCCCGTAGGGTAGAGAATGTACAGGCATCTATTTTTAATAGTCTTCCAATGGATTTTTTCTAGTATGATTCCATCGTAGATATCGGTTGATAATTGTGGTAATCGAACCCAAACAACTGTTAGTAGATTGTCAGCTTCTATTGCTACGAAGTTTGGTTTCCACCTTTGGACCGAAAGGAAATACCCAAAGGTAAACCACGGACCATAGTGAAGTACTTCAAACATGTGTTCCTCACAACTAAATTTAGTAATATAATAGTCCGCCCCTAGGTCGATTAAGGGGATGTTTTCTTGGATTTTCCAAATCTCTTGAACTTTTCTTTTGAGAAGATTGTGTTGAATTCTTTTACCATGTAGCTTGATGATGACTGAATATTTGCATGGTTGATAGATGCGTTCCTGTTCTTCCAACGAGAGGTTAATTTGGTGACCACCAATAGAGTTTGTATTTGAGGGTGGCAGACTTGATCCTTGTGCTAATGATGGATAACTATCAAGGAGGGAGTGTGAACATTGATTAAAGTACCACGCTCACCTGCTATTAGTTTTTCTTTGAATCTTGGACCAAGTTTACTAGGATTTGTGATAGTAGAATTAGTGCCTATATCAGGAGGTTTGGGAGTGATTTGGTCAATTGGCTTAGATTTGCCATAACTACTGATGCAGGATAGGGCAAGTGAAAAAGGTTTTGTTCTTATTTAGTGAGAGGTTGTATATAATGTAACTTTATTCTGTTGTAGTCTGTACATTGAAAGCTAAAAAAAGCCTTGAAAAGAAGATGATCAGCAGAAAAACGTAGCGTACATGAAGTTTGAGTTGTGCCATGGACTTCTTTCTCTCTACCATTTACTGTTTTATGTCATTATTGCAATTAATGGAATCAAGCATCTATTATGCACTATTTCATCGCTAAGTTTCATTTGTTTTCCTCTCACTTGTCTATGGCTAAATGAGTAGTGGACTACTTTGATGTAATATTTGAACTCGTATTAGTACTCGCGCGGACGCGGACATTAATCATATCAAATATTTAAGTTATTTGAATTGTAAGAAAATAATCTTAATTACACTTTTTCAGTAAATATAAATAATCATTGGATATTAACTACATGAAAAAAATTAACCATTTCTTCTATTTTTCTTTTTTGATACCATTCTTGCCGGTGTCATTGGATCCTAAAAATAGCTAGGAAATAAAATAATAACTTATATTTATGGCAAAACAATCAAATATTGAGACAATGAATGACTTTTTGGATAATACTTAACTCTTTTACTACTACTTAAACTCTTATTTGGTGTGTTTATATCTCTTAAAAAATATTTCTTTCTTAAAATTTCAGTTTCTAAAACATTATTTATCAATAATAATGTAATTAAAAATATTATTCTTAATAAAGCTCATTTTAGTTGGCTATCTAAAAATATAAAAGATTCTTTAGCTAGTGAATTTTTTTACACCATTTTGATATTTGGCATTAACCATGTTAAATATCTGAGTTTTTGAATTATATGTAAATAACTGTCACGACCCGGATTTTCCACCATTAGGAGTCGTGATGATGCTTACTAGTAGGAGCTAGGCAAGCCAACTCTTACTTATCTTTTTGTTATCAAAATCATTCTTTTAACAATTTAACAATAATAATATAAATGTAACGAAATAAATTAAATGAGCGGAAGACTTAAGTTGATAATACTAAATGAAATACGGAAATTCAACATAAACCTCCACCCAAGAACTGGTGTCACAATACTCACAAACTACTAAGAATACTAAACACAACTGTTTGAAAGAGACATGAAACTATTTGTCTCGAATACAATAAGATAACAGACTAAAAATTAGGATAAAGGAGACGTCGGGCATGCGGACGCATGCAAGGCTACCTCGATGTCTCACTGCTCTGACTGCTAACACCCACGCTACTACTGTTGCTGTCCGAAACCTGTATCTGTGAAAAAGAGCACAGAATGTAGTATCAGCACAACCGATCCCATGTGCTGGTAAGTGACTTGTAACGACCCGACCGGTCGTTTTGAGCCCAAGCGCGTCGTTCAGTAGTCTGAGGCCATGAGAATCTTCATTTCAGGTATTGTGACTCGTTCGCATGGTTGAAATTTAAATTCAGGAAGATCGGAGTTAAATTTAAATGAAAATTCTCATTTGAGAAACTTAAAGTTGAAAGAATGAACTAGGATTGAAATTTTGAGTAAACAAGCTCGGATGTAATGAACTGACCGGTCATTTTGAGCCCTAGCACGTCGTTCAGCAGTCTGAGGCCATGAGCAGCTTCATTTCAGGTATTGTGACTCGTTCGCATGGTCGGAATTTAAATTCAGGAAGATCGGAGTTAAATTTAAATGAAAATTCTCATTTGAGAAGCTTAAAGTTGAAAGAATGAACTAGGATTGGAATTTTGAATAAACAACTTTGGAATCAGGATCTGAAGGTTCCAGCAGGTTCGTTTGATGATTTCAGATTTGGGCGTACGCCCGGATTGAGTTTTGGATAACCCGGGAGCATTTTGGCGCCTATTGTGGAAGTTAGCATTTTAGAAGGAATTTCTTAAGTTTGGCTTGAAGTGCATTTCAGTGTTATCGATGTCCGTTTGGGATTCTGAGTCAGGGAATAGCTCCGTATGGCGATTCTGGAGTTGGGAGCGCGATCGAAAGTGAATTCGGAGGTCCGTAGGTCCTCTTGGTGCATTTTGGCTAAAGTTAGAATTTGAAGGTTTTTGAGAAGTTTGACCGGAGGTTGACTTTTTGATATCGGGGTCGGAATCCAATTTCGAAAGTTGGAGGAGGTCTGTAATGTCAAATATGACTTGTGTGCAAAATTTGAGGTCAATCGGACGTGGTTTGATAGGCCTAAATATCGGAAATAGAAGTTTGAAATTTCAAAGTTCATTAAGCTTGAATTGGGGTGTAATTCATGATTTTAGCGTTGTTTGATATGATTTGAAGCCTCGAGCAAGTCTGTAATGTGTTTTAGGATTGGTTAGTATGTTTGGTTGGGGTCCAGGGGGCCTCAGATGGATTTCGGATGGTTAACGTACCGATTTTCTCCTCGTGAGGTCTGCGGGTATATGTGCAGTAGATTTTTACTCTATGCAATCGCGAGAGAGAGTATGCGATCGCATAGAGCAAGAGTTGGGGGTGGCTGGAATTGGCCTATGCGATCGCAATAGGCAGAGTGCAATCGCAGAAGAAGGAGACCTGGGCCTATGCGATCGCAGTGTTGTTTTATGCGAACGCACATAAGGATTTTGGGGGCAGCGGATTTTTCCTATGCGATCGCGGGGCTATGGTTGCGATCGCATAGAAGGGTCGTCTGGGCAGTGATCTCATTTAACCTCATTTTCTTCCATGGGAGCCGACTTGGAGCAACTTTTGAGCGCCATTTTCGTCACCAAGCTTTGGGTAAGTGATTTCTATTGGTTTTGAGTTAAATACAAGTTTATATAAGGATTTAGACATTTAAATTAGTGTAAATTTGAGGTTTTGGTTGGAAACCTAGGAAATAGGAAATCTTGGATTTTGGTCACGATTTTGAGTATGGAATTAAGAGAAAATCATATATTTGAGTTCCTAAGGTCATGGGTAATCTTTATCTTCAAAAAAAAATTTCAGATTCCGGGCACGTGGGCCCGAGGGTATTTTGGTCATTTCACTAAGTAGAGTTGGGAATTTGTATAATCTGAATTGTTAACAAGTATTTGAGCATATTCTCATTAATTTGTCGTTAATTGGCTAGTTTTGGTGCATTGTGCGTTGGTTCAAGCCTTCGGAAGAATGTAGAATGCCGGTTATGAGTCTTCGGAGCGAGGTGAGTCTCCTTTCTAATCTTGTGAGGGGGAATTTACCCCATAGGTGAAGTGATTGATTATGTGCTCCTATTTGTGGGGGCTACGTACGCACAAGGTGACGAGAGTCCGTGCGTAGCTACTATTATACTATTGTCGGGGTAGTTAGGACCCATCAGCATGTTATACTTGAATTAGCTATGAACCCGTCGATGACTTGGATTGTTTAAATCACCTTTGATTAGTAAACGAATTTAAAAAGAGATTAAACATCATTTCCTGAATCGTTAAACAGATAATTGGTTTTATTTGGATAATTATTCACCGATAAAATTCTAATTGGCTATCTGAGCATGTATCTTATGTGTACCTGCGTCGCATGGATGATTCACGAGCGGGGTAATAGATCACATTAAATTAATAAATGGATTTCAAAAAAGACTTAAGCTTCGTTTTCTCAAATTATTAAAGAGATTTGTCCTTTCTTGGACGATTGCTCCATGTTGACTTCTTGACTGATTGTCTGTCTGTGTGTGTTTATTTTGGAACGGGCCAAACGCCTCGGCAGATTAATAGATGCATCTCTAGGCATGCCGTCGACCCTCGGCAAGTGCACATTTATTTATGTTGGAACGGGCCGTCGCCTCGGTATGATTTGCGCATGCTTGTATTGCAGCCTAGACTTAATTAAGTTGTTACATGCCTCACTATGGCTCGAGATCATTTTGTTAATAATGAAAAGAAATCGTGGAAATTTCCTATGAAAGAATTAGGTGCTTACATGTTTCCTCTATCTCGATTAACATCATGTCTAAAGATATAGATCCACTGTTTAATATGTATATTGAGGATAAATAATCATTGGACTATTAGAGAGTGTCAGAGTTGACCATCTCATCTCTACCCCTTCGGGATTAGGCAGGACACTCACTGAGTACACGTTGATTACGTACTCATACTGCACTTCTGTGCATTTTTGTTGCACAGGTATATATACCTCTAGAAGCCTATTGGGCGTAGCATCATGGATGACGCTGGGACTAGGTGAGCTGCATCATTCGAGGCGACCGCAGCTAGGGTAGTCCCTTCCAGTGTACTGTATTTACTTTTCGTCCACTGCATTCCGGACAGATGTTGTATTTTATTTCTCTTATCAGTAGTTGCTCATGTACTTGTGACAATGTGTTTCTAGGATGGTTTTCAACGGATTTGTACTAATTGTTATTATTTAAATTTTAATTCAAGTAGTGAACTTTTATTTATGAAAATGGAAGGAAAAACCTTAGATTTTCAATAGTATTAAAAGAGGAATTAATTGATAAGTTAGTTGGCTGGCCTGATAGAGGTGTCCGGCGTCACCACGACCCTCAGTGGATTTTGGGTCGTGACAACATAGTATCAGAGCACTAGGTTCCCGTCGGTCTCACGAGTCTTGAGCAAGTCTAGTAGAATCTTGCAGATCGGTACGGAGACGTCTGTTCTTATCCTCGGGAGGCTGCAGGACTGTTAGGAGTACTTCCCTTCTTGATTTCCTTTTCATGCGGTTCGATTCATTTGAGGCTTATGCCTTTGATTTCTTCCTACTCAATCTTACGCGAGCGCTTGTATAAATTGAAAATTGAAGGATTGTAATGGCACTACAAATGTGGTGCGGGATGATTTTCCCGGTATAGTTGATTGGACTATTATAGTCGCACTTTGGAGGGATATTCTATTGTTTCAGCTTAGTAACAGAGCTTCTAAGAGCCTTGAGGCTAGGCATAGGTTTCCATGATGCTTATGAGCGATTATTCCGCAGTGTTGTTGTAATGGTAGGGTGTTGCCCATGTGTCGGGTCAGTGAATGAATTGAAGGGAGGTTTACTCAGCATGTAATCAACGGATTCAGTATTTCACTTCCGGCAGGGGAAAGTCAAAGGAACTGAGGGTGGCCACAAGTGGACTGGTGGAAGTAATGAAACGTCGTAATTTCAAGCGTGGTGGATTTATCCTCTACATTGGGGTGTTGTTGTCCTAATTGGATGTACTAAGTTTGTCGATGTTATAATCTGCTACAATTCGCCTTTATGGCAGGATATTATGAAATAGTATTGGAGTTACGACTGTCAGATATCGCATGGTGCGCTGGTTTAGGATTGAATCAGTATTTGACAGTTCGAGAAAGACGATCTTCGAAAAAGTTTAAAGTCAATAACAAATTGTGGATTCAAGTTCTAGGAAGATAGATTTCATTTAAGGCAACAATTGAGCAGCAAAGTATGAGGAAGGTCATGTGGGAAGTGTCAAGTGGTGCTTAAAACTTCTAGAAGGCCAAGTATGAGGAGTAAGGTCGAGTGGTTAATTAAAGAGATGAGTTCCGCCAACGTGGGAGAGTGGCGGGCGTTGCATATAGGCTTGGAAGTAGGATGACTATGCGCCTTAAAGAGAGTTTGGATCGAATTAGGGATTTTAATGATTGGTGATTGAAGCCTGCGGGTATGATGTGAAGTATGGGCTATTATGCGGAAGAAGATTGATATGGAGGAAAGGAGCTGCTTGAAATGGAGGAGGGTGCAGCATAACCCTGAATTTGGAAGGATGTTTTCGCACATTTAATTGATGTCCGCAAGGGGCGAATGGACTTGTGCAACTGGAAGTTGGGCTCGGACTCAGGATGGGCTATTGGCGTCACACGGAATGTACCCCGTGCAGCGGCGTGGGAAGATATCGGGAGGTGATTCCCCTAGGTGGGTTATTCCCCGTGAGCAGGTTAGCGGTCGTGTGGTAGGTGAAGCTTCTGCAAAGAATTATATTGGTTGTTCAACAAAGAGATCGGTCGTGCAAATGTGGTTAATGATTCAGAATATGAAAGATGGGGATTTATAGGAAGATTCCAAGAAATTTTGATAACTTGTGACGGGAGGTTATGTCAATAAGAGGTAAAAAGGTCGGGCGAACTCAAGAATGGTGAAATGATGGCTTCAAGCTAAGTGGGAGAGTCCCACCGCTTATG
>MU759265.1:57815-86380 GCA_026770625.1 Nicotiana glauca | reverse complement strand
AATCATAATATCTCGTGGTCGGCGTGCCACACGATCCCAATCATAATATCTCGTGGTCGGTGTGCCACACGATCCTAATCATAATATCTCGTGGTCGGCGTGCCACACAATCCTAATCATAATATCTCGTGGTCGGCGTGCCACACGATCCCAATCATAATATCTCGTGATCGGCGTACCACACGATCCCAATCATTCAACACAATACACAAAATAATCCCGGTAAGGGAATTCCAACTATAACCAAACTTATTCAATTTCTACTTAGTATATTTAAATCAATGCTCAGTATCATCAATTACCGGCTCAGTATTTAAAGATTTCCAACCAAATCCTCATAAACAACAATTAAGAATTCGATAATTTAACAATTCAGGACTCACGGTCATGCTCCACACCAGTGTATAGATACTCGTCACCATGCCTATACACCGTGCTCCACATTTAGCAAGTTGCAATTTAATACCCTAATCCTAAAACCTCAAGCCAAAGTTAGAACAAACACTTACCTCGAAGGTTTAAGGCCAACTCAATCCTTAAACAATGCCTTTCCTTTCGAATTTAGCTCCAATTCAATCGTATCTATACACAATTGATTTAATATTATCAATAGTACTCAACAATCCAACCCAAATGCCTAAATAAAATCTTTTCAACATTCTGCCCAAAATTTGCAAAACCGACCCCGGGCCCGCTTAGTCAAAACCCGAGGTTCGAACCAAAATAAATTCACCCATACTCCCACGAGTTCAAACATATAATTTGTTCTTAAATCCGACCCTAAAATGAGGTCCAAATCACGACTTCTTTGAAAACCCTAACTCTACGCAATTATCTAATTTTCTACCTATTTTGACATGTTTAGGCCTAAGAAATTGATTTATGTTGATGAAAAATGAAGAAGACGAGTTAAACAATACTTACCCAAGAAACTTTGATAAAGAAATGCTCCAAAGATCGCCCCAAAGCTGTGGAGAAGAGAGAGGTTGAGAAATGGGATGAAAATCCCATTTCTGTTCTGTTTTGGGACTTAAATCACTGGGCAGAAAAATTGCCCTACGCGATCGCGTGAACTGGGTTGCGATCGAGGAGAAGGAAACCTTGAAGCTACGCGATCGCGTGAAGGTTTTTGCGATCGCGTAGAGGAAAATCGCTGATGGGTCAATTTGGTCTATGCGATCGCGTGGACTGGTACGCGAACGCAGAGAAGGGGAGCTGGAAGCTACACGATCGCGTGAGAGGTGATGCAATCGTGTAGAGGAACGTGCCAAGGCAGTGCGATCACGTGCACAAGGCCGCGATCGCGTAGAACAAAACGTCTGTGCAAAAATTGCAGAAAATCTGCAAATATTTCCTAAGTCCAAAACACCCCGAACCACCTCCGAAACTCACCCGAGCCCTCGGGGCTCCAAACCAAATATGCACACTGACTCAAAAACATCATACGAACTTGCTCGAACGATCAAATCGTCAAAATAACATCAAAATCAATGAATTGAGCCTTAAAATCCAAGAAATATTTCAAATTTCATAAACTTCCAAATTTTCCAATTTAAGGCCGAAACACGTCAAACGACGTCCGTTTTCAACCAAACTTTACAGGAAGCGCTTAACCAATATATATGACCTGTACCGGGCGTCGGAACCAAAATACGAGCCCGATACCATTACCTTTTGTTCAAATTTCATTTTCATTTTTCCTTAAACATTTTTAGAAAACAATTTAACGAAAAAATTCATTTCTCGGGCCTGGGACCTCAGAATTCGATTCCGGGCATATGCCCAAGTCCCATATTTTTCTACGGACCCTCAGAGACTGTCAAATCATGGGTCTGGGTCCGTTTACCCAAAATGTTGACCAAAGTCAACTATATCAATATAAATATCAAAATTCTTCAAAATTTTCACATAAGTCATATATTTCAACATAAAAATTTTCCGGCTTCGCGCCCGGACTACGCATGCAAATCGAGGCAACTATAAGTGAGATTTTCAAGGCCTCGGAAGTACAGAATGACTAAGAAAACAAGTGATGACCCTTTGGGTCGTCACACTAACAGACTTGTGAGGTTGGACATTTCGGAGCCCAGCCGAGCTCTAGCATATGTAGTTGCTCTGTCTTTGTTATTAGGGCAGATTAAGGCCCGACAGTACAATGATTTATATTTGGAGGTTATCAGAGAGACGGTGCTTCAGGGAGGTGCCAAGGAGGTTTCCATTGGAGAGGATGGTGTGTTGCGGCTTCTGGGTCGTCTATGTGTTCCTAATGTTGATGGTGTCAGGGAGAGGATTCTAGAGGAGGCCCATAGTTTGAGGTACTCAATTCATTCTGGTGCCACAATGATGTATTGTGACTTGAAGCAGCATTACTGGTGGTGCAGGATGAAGAAAGATATCGTGGAGTATGTAGCTAGATGTTTGAATTGCCAGCAGGTCAAGTGTGAGCATCAAAGGCCAGGTGGCCTTCTTCAGTGGATGCCAATTCCAGAGTGGAAGTGGGAGCGAATCACCATGGATTTCGTAGTTGGGTTGTTGCGGACCTTGCGGAAGGTTGATTCAGTATGGGTCATTGTGGATAGGTTGATCAAGTCAGCCCATTTCATTCCTGTGGCGACTACCTATATAGCAGAGAGATACACTCAGTTTTATATTCGGGAGATAGTCCGATTGCACGGTGTGTCGGTATCCATCATATCTGACAGAGGCCCTCAGTTCACTTCCCATTTTTGGAGAGCCGTTCAGAGTGAGTTGGGGACCCGCGTAGAGCTTAGCACGGCATTCCATCCTCAGACCGACAAGCAGTTAGAGCGGACAATTCAGATTTTAGAGGATATGCTCAGAGCACGTGTGATTGACTTTGGAGGGCAGTGGGATCATTTCTTGCCTTTAGCAGAGTTTGCATACAATAACAACTATCAGTCCAGCATAGAGCTGGCCCCGTATGAGGTTTTATATGGTCGACTTTGTCGTTATCCTATCGGGTGGTTTGAGCCTGGTGAGGCTAAATTGCTTGGTACAGATTTGGTACAGGATGCTTTGGATAAGGTAAAGCTGATTCAGGAGAGGCTTAGCATAGCTTAGTCTAGTCAAAAGAGTTACGCAGATCAGAAGGCGCGTGATGTATCTTTCATGATTGGTGGGAAGGTTCTCTTGAAAGTCTCGCTGATGAAGGGCATTATGAGGTTCAGTAAGAAGGGCAAGCTAATCCCAAGGTTTATTAGTCCCTTTGAAGTGTTGAGGCGAGTTGGAGAGGTTGCCTAATAGCTTGCTTTACCTCCTACTCTATCGGGATTTCATCCAGATTTTCATGTATCGATACCGACCTATCACATATGTTGGACTTCAGTACCATTCAGTTAGATGAGAGCTTGGGCTACGAGGAAGAGCCAGTCGCCATTATTGATAGACAGGATTGCCAGTTGAGATCCACGAGGATTTCTGCAGTGAGGGTCCAATGGAGGGGCCAACCAATCGAGGAGGCAACCTAGGAGTCCGAGGAGGACACGCGGAGCAGCTATCCCCACTTATTCAGCAATCCAGGTACTTTTCTATATCCGTTCGAGGATGAATATTTGTTTAGGAGGTGGAGAATGTAATGCCGCGACTGGTCATTTTGCATTTTAGAACCTCGTTCGCCAAATAAAGCCTTCCATACTTGCTTTAGCTAATTTACGACTTGCGGGGGTGATTGGTTCGGGAATTGGAAGAGTTTTGAGTAAAGATATGTACATTTTCTCCTTTAAGGCCATGTTTGACTTCGGTCAACTTTCTAGGGAAACGGACCCGGATTCGTGATTTGACGGTCCCGAAGGGTCCGTGGGAAAATATGGGACCTGGGCGTATGCCCGGAATCGAATTCCGAGGTCCCTAGCCCGAGTAATGAATTTTTATGTGAAATTGTTAAATTGAAGGTTTAAAGAATTAAAGAAACTAATTATTCATTGATTTCCTAGGTACCGGGTTCGGATTTTGGTTCTGAAACTTGGTATAGGTCCGAAATATCAGTTAAGACTTACCCATAAAATTTGATGTCAATCCGAGTACTTTAAGGGCGTTTTGACCTGTTAGAAGAGAATTAAGAACTTGAAGTTTAATAGTTTGATCCATTTGGTTTTAGGACGTGATTCCTAGACTTAGCGTGGTTTTGAGTGATCCGAGGGTTCGAGTAGGTCCGCCTCGTGATTTCAGACTTTCCAGTATGTTCGGGCGGGGCTCGGGATTCCTCATCGTCAAACGAGCGAGGTTCGAGCAAAGTTAGAAAGTTGAGGAACAGCTGAAGCATTACTGCTTCTGTCATAACCGCATCTGCGGTTCTTGGACTTCACATGCAGTCAAGCCTTCGCAGAAGCGGCCAAGGGCAGGCCCAGGGAAAATCGCAGAAGCGGTTATGAAACCGCAGAAGCAGTTCCGCTTAAGCGGAGATTCGACCGTAGATGCGGTCCAGTAAAATTGGGCCAGAACCGTAGAAGCAGCCCAAAACCGCAGAAGCGGTTGCAGCAGAAGCGGAAAAGGTTCCGCAAAAGCAGAAATTGCTGGGGGCAGAGAGTTCATTTAATTCGAACTCAACACCATTTTATCATTTCACACTCCACATTTGGGCGATTTGGGTGCTTCCAAATTGAGGGTTTCTACTTAACATTGCAAGGTAAGTGATTCCCATTCATCCTTAGATTAAATACATGTACATTAGGTAGATGAAACACTAAAAACTAAGTAAAATCAAGGGTTAGAGCTAGACCTAGGGTTTTAATAAAACTAAGACTCAATCATGTAATTTGCTATGTAATGAACTAGAAATGATATATTATCGTTCCTTAGGTTGTAGAGAACAACTTCCTTCGAAAAATCCCGGAATCCGGGCACGTGGGCCCGGGGTCTGAATTTAGGAAACTTGTGAAAGAGGTTGGGAAATGGCTTAAATAGCTAGAATTCGATCTTGTAAACTTATATTGACTAGTTCTTACTTCCTTTAACTAGTTTGTGATCGTTTGGCTCCGACTTGAGGGCTTGGACTTGTTTTTAATATTGGAAGTGCGCTTTGGAGTGAGGTGAGTCTCCTTTATAACCTTGTAAGAGGGAATTGTCCCCATAGGATTGATAAATGAGAATTTGCTGCTAAATGCGGGGGCTACGTACGTACTAGGTGACGAGAGTCCGTGCGTAGCTACTATGATGTTAATTGTTTGGGTAGTTTAGGACCCACATCATGCCTAATTTGTAGGTATCTGTTAATTAAATTGCTAACATGATCATTTATGAAATGCTAGAGACTTGAGAGAAATGAAAAGTGAACATATGAACTTGTTGAACCTTTGTAAGAATTTCCTTGTATAAAAATGAGCCTTGTGTGTATTCCTAATATTTCCTGATATTTATGGATCGGGCCGATCACCTCGGTGAAAATAGATGCATCTATAGTATGGTCCATTCGACCCTCGACAGTGCACAGTTTATTTTTTGTTGGAGCGGGCCGTCGACCTCGGCGTGATTGTGCATGATATATATGCTTAAGCTTAGACATGACATGATTACTTGCTAAGTATGTAAAAAGGAAAATGATAATTGAAATATGGTCAAGAACATGATTATGACTTTTCATTTTAACTTTTTGTTATTGGAAACTCTTCATGCTTTGTATAGCACACTATTATTATATTATCTTGACCCTAGTAGGTATCAAGTCGACCTCTCGTCCCTACTTCTTCGAGATTTCACAGGATACTTACCGGGTACATATTATTTATGTACTCATACTACACTTCTGTACTTAATTGTACAGGATCTGAGGCTGATACATTTGGTTACCGAACTGGTGCACGCCCTTGAGTTGAGCCAGAGACTTCTACGGTGAGCAGCTCTCTTTCCTAAGCCGCTCAGAATCCCGATGGAGTCTTCTTTTGCTTTTGCTGTCTTTCTTTATCTCAGATAGTAGGATAGGGATGTTCTTTCTTTTGTATATTCTACTAGTCGCCCGTAGCTTGTGACACCTGGTTCTGGCACACACTTGGTAGATGATTATTTTGGGGTTGTGTACTTATATTATCTATAGTATTTCATCCTTCTGGTTTAAAATTTCGAGTTAAGTGTTTATTCCACTTATTTTAATTAGAAGTAACATAAAACTTTTAGTAATGCTTCTACATTGGCTTGCCTGACAAGGGTGTCGGGCACCTTCATGGCCCATTGTGGAAACATTAGTTTATGCTTGTAATAATGTTATAACTATCTTATCCTAGATCCTAGAATTTAGATGCAAAATTTAAAGTTGATATTCTTTTATATTTAAAAAAAAATGTAATCTCAATTCAAACAATTTTATCCCCTCTCTCTCTCTAATATATATATATATATTCACGACCCAAAATCCACTAAGGCTCGTGATGGCGCCGGACACCGCTGTCAGGGAAGCCAACTAAAAATACTTAATTAAATTCCAATTTTATTGTTTGTTGAAATTATTTTCCTTATACATTTAAATAATAAATAATAAAATTTATGGAAATAGCCATGGAGTCTTTAACAAACTTACTATTGAATAATCCAAAAATCATCCCAATACCCGGAGTCAAAAGTGCATGAGCTATTTCTAGGAAGCAATATAATACAACAACCGTCCGGAATACAATGGACAGAAATACAATACGCTGAAAGAGACTATACTAGTTGCAGGTCGCCTCGAGAAATGCAGCTCACCTAGTCCTTGTACCGTCCAGGTTGCTATGCCCAGTAGGCCACTAGAAGTACATGAGTCTGTGCAATAAAATGCATAAAAGTGAACTATGAGTACAAAAACAACGTGTACTCAGTAAGTATCCCGTCTAATCTCGAAGAAGTAGAGACGAGAGGCTGATTTCGACACTTACTAAGGGTCCAATAATGTTATATCAATAATATGTTAAATCATGTAATCCAATAGAATGAACCAAGTAAACAACTATTTCTTTTATAGGAACCTTTCCAAATTCCCTTTTCATCATTTATACAATTATTCTCAAGCCGGGAAGAGACTATAACAATTTTATTAAGTTTCAGGGCAAGCAATACAAACATGCGCAAATCATGCCGAGGACGTACGACCCGATCCAATAGAAAATAAATTGTGCACTGCCAAGGGTCAAACGACCTGAACTGTAGATGCATCTATTTAATCTGTCGAGGCGTTCGGCCCATTCCAAAAATAAACACACACCGACAGTCAATCAAGAAGTCCACACGGAACAATTATCCAAAGAAAACAAATCCTCTTTTAACCATTTAAGAAAAATGAAGTTTTATCTGTTTAGAAATTCACCTACTAATTCGATGTGATTTAAGCAATTCAAGGTATCATTAAGTTCACAAATAACCCATGTATAGCATGCTTTTGGGTACTAAACTACCCGGACAATAGCATAATAGTAGCTACGCACTGACGCTCATCACCTCGTGCGTACGTAGCCCCCATAAATAGGAGCACACAACTAATTATTTTACCTATGGGGACAATTCCCTCTTACAATGTTAGAAAGGAGACTCATCTCGATCCGAAGATCCATAACAGGCATTCCCATGCCCTTCTGAAGACTCGAATCGATGCACAATGCTTCAAAACTAGCCAATGATTATGCAAATCCGTTAATGTATGCTCAATTACTCATTACAATCCAATTCATAGCAATTCCTAACCCTGATCGAAAAGTTGAAAAAATTGCCCTCAGGACCACGTGCCCGGATTCCTAAATTTTTCGAAGATAAAGTTTACCTATGAACACACAAACTCAAATATATGATTTTCTCCTAATTCTATTCCCAAAATCGTGGTCAAAATCCAAGAATACTAATTTTCTAGGTTTTCCTTCAAACCCCAAGTTTCTCCAAATATCCATATATAAACCTTGTATTTAACTCAAAACTAGCATAAATTACTTACCTCATGATGAATGACGGAACCCCCTCTTCAAAAGCTCAAAAAATCGCCCAAGCCAAGAGAAAAATGGGTGAAATAAACTCAAACCCCGATTTTAAACATTCTGCCCAGCCCAGGTCCTCCCTTCTTCGCGTTCGCGGCCTGTTGCCCGCGTTCGCGAAGGCCAGTTACCCAGCCCCTCCGCCTTCGCATACCAGGCCTCGCGTCTGCGTAGGCCAATGACCCTAGGCCCAGCTTTTCTTCTAGGCATTCGCGATCTCTCCCCCGTGTTTGCGTAGTAGCTCCGCCCTCCTCTTTGCATTCAAGAAAGACAAATCCAGCAGCCTCCCATTTTACTCTTCGTGTTCGCGAAGAAGGAAAGTAGATACCAGCAACCAGCAGCAGCTTTTTACCCAAATTTGATCCGTTAACCACCTAGAATCCACCTGAGGCCCCCGGGACCCCAACCAATCATACCAACCAGTCCCAAAATACATTACGGACTTGCTCGAGGCCTCAAATCACATCAAACAATGCAAAAATCATGAATCGACCTCCAATCCAAGCTTTATGAATTTTAGAATTTCCAACTTCTACTTTCGACGTTTAAACCTATTAAATCACGTCCAATTGACTTTAAATTTTGCACAAAAGTCATATTTGACATTACGAACCTACTCCAACTTCCAGAATCAGATTCCGACCCTGATATCAAAAAGTCCACTTCCAGTCAAACTTCTCAAAAACCTTCAAATTTCTATCTTTAGCCAAATGACCACAAAATGGCCTATGGACCTCCGAATTCACTTCCGATCGCGCTTCCAACTCCAGAATCACCATATGCAGCTATTCCCAGACTCAGAATACCAAACTGACATCGATAACACTGAAATGCACTTCAGGCCAAACTTATGATATTTCTTCCAAAATGCTAACTTCCACAACATGCGCCAAAATGCTTCCGGGTCATCCAAAACCTGATCCGGACATACGCCCAAGTCCAAAATCATCATACGAACCTGCTGGAACCTTCAGATCTCGATTCCGAGGTCGTTTACTCTGCAATCCAATCTTAGCCAATCCTTTCAACTTAAAGCTTATGAAATGAGAATTCTCTTTCCAAATCAACTCCGAACTTCCCAAAGTTCAATTCCGACCATGCGTACAAGTCATAATACCTGAGGTGAAGCTGATCATGGCTTCAAACTACTGAACGACGCACTAGAGCTCAAAACGACCGGTCAAGTTGTTACATTCTCTCCCACTTAAACATACGTTCATCCTCGAACGTGCTAAGAACTGCGCTGGAGTTATTTGAAATCACTATTTAACACCTCGAGCACCTACTCGTGCTACCAAAACTCAGCTGGGACCCCTAGCCCAATCAATATGAAGATATCCTTTTTCACTTAAGCAAATAAGCCTTAGAGCCCAATTCCAACATCCGAAATTCTTTGCCAGGACTTTTTCCAACATACGATCACCATGTCTATAACTATAGGCTGTACCCATACAAGACTGCATACTTTTGCTGAATTCAAACCTTGCCCCACTTTACTCAAGGACCATAATAACATTCTCTGATCAAATTAGTCGAAATTCCCTGAATCTGATGCTCCCAATGCACCTTATGATAAATATATAAGTCTTGCTCTAACTCTTACAAAACTGTCGCGACGGAAGAGATGTGTAGAAATTCATAACCAACTACCGAATCAACAATCATTGGGTCTATTCCCCTGATAATAACCATCAACTTATTCTGAACCGAATAATTGTCCTTGCTACTTAATATACTTCATATAATCAGATTGCAGTGATCCAAAACCTAATAATCTTGTCTCACCCAGTACGAACTGCTCTGGCAATAAGCTACCCCTGACTTAATCAAAAGTCTCATGTGATGCCTCAATGTGCCAATAAGCTACCATTTCGAATTAAATACAAAGGAAGATGAACTCTAGAAGGAACTACTCAACTCATGCACTAATATGAACTTTCCTTAGAAAATGGGAAGCAAGGCATACAGAAGTAGCATATAGAAAACTACACTCAACATCACATTGTTGCGGCACACAACCTGATCCAAATAACATAGCACTTACCTAAGGAGATGCACATCGAGCTAGATTGCTCATTACAACAAAATACCGAATGTCGGTCATAAACATGGTAAATGTATAAGACTATCCCTGAGGGAACATATAGAGCTATAAGCTATAAAACTCAAGCACAACTGAGGTGCGATATACGATCTGAATCTCGAGAGCCATCCTGCTCACATAACCTCATCGCTACACGGAACCTCAACACATAATAAATTTATCAAGCTGTCTCACAACTCATACGACGCAATATAACATTACATGAAATAGCTGACGACGAAATAACACCCCCAACTACTCTTCCATAAGGAGGCATTGCTGAAATGAACATATCTGGCCTGATATAGAGCTCATATTCACATTAAATCCATCCATAGAGCTCAAGTAGATTTATGATTGCACCAACTAGGCTGATAACCTTTCATGGGTCCTTAGTAACCCCCTTTTTCTCATAACACACAAGATCAATCGTCATAACCAGAGAAATCCTCCATAGTCCACAACTCAATAAACCGTGTGCCCTCCAGGCATAAGTTCTCAAATTAACGGTATCACTACAATCTTCATACTTGGTTTAACTCTTCAATCAATCAAGCGACTACATGACTTACTTATACCACCTCCCCGCGGGGCACGCTCCCACAACTTTCCGTAACGGATAACAGGTCTGAAAACCCAAACCACCAGCCGCACTAACGCTGAAAAGCGATCAAGAATCCTTAACCAGGATGCAAAGCCTTTTCACAAAACACTGATTCCAGATGACGCTGAAGACGATACCAACTTACTTTTAAACATCGAAACTCCTTTCCTGCTCATCCGATCCCGTGACATCCTTGTCAACACCAGGCTGCAACCTTGATCCACACTATAAATCCCATACTACTCACTGCACCCAGCATGCCAATATACGATAGAACACGATATTCATCATAACTCCAGAACTACTAATAGATTAACACTTCATCACATAAAAACTTTTCACTTAACTCACTTCAGGAGAACCATAGCAACACACAGGTGAATTCTCATAACCGTAGAATATGCAAATCTCTAAGTAGTGGTCTAAGCCACCATAGCCGTTCCAGGATCCGCCTCCACATAATAGGACATGATAGGAGAATACTCCTAAATAACATCAATTACAGCGGCCGACAAACTTTACATGTACCATCACAATCACTTGCATAACTTGGTCCCGTAGTAGGAGCTGATCACTACCGCCAATATGCCAATTCAACTATAGCTAATCAATCTACCTTCTTCCAGTTTATCCTTGATTGCCTTAGAAATAATACTAATTCCATTCAACACATATCATACTCCATCCACACTCATCCCGAGTGACCTTGAATCACGAGACCATGCTGTCCCAAATCCCATGAACCATTTCATACCTTCCTTGTGCGCAAATTCGCACCCTCACCTGATATGCCCATTCTACTAATCCTTCTACGAATCCGAAGCGTTTTCTTATTTTCCCGTACATTGCACGTCAAAACATCATAGAACCTTCTGGGTCTCTTCTCACAAGCTACTACAAAAGCTTGATTCTTAACCGTACGTATAGGCTCAAAATTATTAGGCACCACACTTTACCCCTTTGAATCTATTAGGACCATTACTGAGAGCCACCTGCTCTGACTTAGCCCCGAATATAATCAACTCCATGAGTCTTCTAGCACATGAATACCCTCTCGATGAAGCACCTGACAGAATCACTCTCCTTGGACCCCGCATCTATACAAGGCACAAATCCTGAATCCTTTCCAAATTTGAGCATGAGCCAATAAGGCCAACCATAGCACACCTTTAACAATTCCTTTGCTCAACATACCACTTATGTTCTTTTCCCGATGTTAATAACCAGAAACCTCGCAAGTAGTTAACCATGCAACCCAATCATAGGTGGTGGGGCTTATTCCCACTTAGCTCAAAGCCACTATTACACAACTTTGGAGTTCACCAGGATTCTTAATCTCTTATTGACATAACCTTGCGCAATCAACCGCCAAAATTCTCTAAATCTTTCTGTAAAACCCCCTTTTTATACTCTGAATCATCAATCACATTCGCACGACCGATATATTCACTGTATAGCCAATAGAACTCCTCGTAGAGGCTTCGCCAACTACACGAACGCTAACCTGCTCACAGGGAATAACCCACCTGTGGAAGTCACTTCCCGACATCTTCCAACGCTGCTACATGGGGTTCGATCACCATGATATTTGTAACGATCCGACTAGTTATTTTGCGTTTTAGAACCTCGTTCCCTTAAATAAAGCCTCTCGTACTTGCTTTAGTTAATTTACGACTTACGGGGGTGATTGGTTCGAGAGTTGGAAGAGTTTTGAGTAAAAATAAGTCCATTTGCTTCCTTAAGATTTTATTAAAAGGGCAAGTTTGACTTCGGTCAACTTTCTTGGGAAACGGACCCAGATTCATGATTTGACGGTCCCTGAGGGTCCGTGGGAAAATATGGGACTTGGGCGTCTGTCCGGAATCAAATTCTGATGTCCCTAGCCCTAGTAATGAATTTTTATGTGAAATTGTTAAATTGATGTTTTAAAGAATTAAAGAAACTAAGTATTCATTGATTTCCTAGGTACCGAGATCGGATTTTGGTTCCAAAACTTGGTACAGGTCCAAAATATCAGTTAAGACTTACCCGTAAGATTTGGTGTCAATCCAAGTAGTTTAAGGGCATTTTGACCCGTTAGAGGAGAATTAAGAACTTGAAGTTCAATAGTCTGATTCATTTGGTTTTAGGGGGTGATTCCAAGATTTAGCGTTATTTCGGGTGTTTCGAGGGTTCGATTAGGTCCGCCTCGTGATTTCAGACTTTTCGGTATGTTCGAGCAGGGCTCGGGAGCCCCGAGCATCAAACGAGCGAGGTTCGAGCGAAGTGAGAAAGTTGAGGGATAGCTGAAGCATTGCTGCTTCTGTCATAACCGCATCTGCGGTTCTTGGACCGCATAAGCGGTACTGCCGATTCAGTCAAACAATCATAGATGCGGCCAGGGGTCAGTCTCATGGAAACCACATAAGCGTTATGAAACCGCAGAAGCGGTTCCGCTTAAGCGAAAATTCGACGGCAGGAGCGGTCCAGCCAAATTGGGCCAAAACTGCAGAAGCGGCCCAGAACCACATAAGCGGCTTTCGCAGGAGCAGTCATGGCACCGCAAAAGCAAAAATTGCTGGGGCAGAGATTTCATTTAATTTGAACTCAAAGCCATTTATTTCATTCACAACTCCACACTTGGGCGATTTAGGGGCTCTTGAAAGAAAGTTTCAACTTAGCATTTCAAGGTAAGTTATTTCCACTCATTATTAGTTTAAATACATGTATATTAGGTAGATTTAGGGGTGTTCAAATCGAATCGGAAAACTGCACCAAACTGAAAAATCAAACCAAACCGATTAAAAAACCCGACTAGGCTTGGTTTGACTTGGTTTGGTATTGAGTAAAAAAAACCCGAACCAAACCAACATATAAATATATAAATTTTATTTATATTTTTAAGAGTTTATAGTGATTTTTCTTTAGGAAATGTAGAAATATTTGAGATACTCTCATGTATTAACCCTGAAAGCGTAAATTAACGAAAAAATATTGTTAGACGACTAAGAAAATAACTATCATGTGTTACTAAAAAAATTCTCCCATTAGAATATTTTAATAGAACATATGTTTGTCAATTTTTTTTCCATATTTACTAAACATATATTCACTTATCAAAGCTTTATCTATAATTTAAACAAAGTAAGATTGAAATAATATTCATGTAATAAAAAAACCCGAAAACCCGAAAAATCCGACAAAACCAAACCAATCCAAACCGATATAGTTGGTTTGGTTTGGTTTTGGTAAAAACCGAACCAACCTAGTCCATGTACACCCCTAGGTAGATTAAACACTAAAAATTAGGTGAAATCAAAGGGTTAGAGCTAACCTAGGGTTTTAATAAAACTAAGGTTTAATCATGAAATTCATTATGAAATGGACTAGAAATCATATATTATTGATCCTTAGGTTGTAGAGAACAATTTCCTTTGAAAATCTCGGGATCCGGGCACGTGGCCCTGGGGTCGGAATTTAGGAAACTTTTGGGAAAGGTTGGGAAATTACTTAAATAGTTAGAATTCGACCTTGTAAGCCCTTATTGACTAGTTCTTACTTTATTTAACTAGTTCGTGCTCGTTCGGCTACGAATTGAGGGTTTGGGCTTGTCTTGATATTGGAAGCGCGCTTCGGAGCGAGGTGATTCTCCTTTCTAACCTTGTAAGAGGGAATTATCCCCATAGGATTAATAATTGAGTAATTGTTGCTAAAATCAACCGCCAAAATTCTCTGAATCTTTCTGTAAAGTGCCCTTTTTATACTCTGAATCATCAACCACATTCTCACGACTGATATCTTCGCTGTATAGCCAATAGAACTCCTCGCAGAAGCTTCGCCAACCACAAGACCGCTAACATGCTCACAGGGAATAACCCACCTGTGGAAGTCACTTCCCGACATCTTCCAACGCTGCTACATGGGGTTCAATCACCATGACATTAATGGCCCCTCCTGAGTCCAAGCTCACTCTCTAGCTGTACAAGCCCATTCACCCTTCGTGGACATCAATTAGTTGCGCGACAACTTCCCTTCAACTCAGAGTTAGGTTGTATCCTCTTTCATGTCACGCAACTCCTTTCTGTTATATCGAATCTCCTGCCGCATAATAGCCCATACTTCAAATTAATCCGTAGGCCCAAATCACCAATCACTAAAATTTCTCAAATCACTCCAAACTCTCCTTAAGGTGCATAGTCATCCTACCACAATGCCCATATGCAACTCCGCCACTCTCTTACTTTGGCGGAACTCATCCCTCTAATCGACTACTCGACCTTTGCTTCTTATACTTGGCCTTCTAGAAATTTTTGCCACCACCTGACACCTCCCACATGTCTTTCCTCATCCTTTGCTGCTCAGTTGTTGCCTTAAATAAATCTATCTTCGTAGCACTTGAACCCATAATCGCTACTAGCTTTAAACCTTTCTAAAGATCATCTTTCTCACGCCGTCAGCATTAGAAACACCGATTCGATCTGAACCACCGCACCCCGCAATATCTAACCATCATTTCTCCAATATTATTTCACAATGCCCTACCCCAAGGCAAATGGCAGAAAACCATAACACCAGTGAACTTAACACATACAATCGAAGACGATGACACCACATCACTGATAAAGATTCACCACACTTGAAAACACTAAGTCTTGTTACTCCATCGATCCAAACCGGAACACTCTCATCCCGAATGTCATTCCCCTGTCGGGAATAAAATACCGAATTTCTAGATCATGCACTGAGTTAACCTCCCTTCAAGTCATTCACTGCCCCTACAAGTAGGCAAACATCCTTCCATCATATCAATACTGTGGAACAATCATTCATAAGCACCATGGCAACTTGTGCCTAGACTTGGAGCTCTCAGAAGTACCGCTACTGAGCTGAAACAATAGAATATCCTTCCAAAGGTGATGATAATAGTCCAATCAACTATACCGGGAGAAACATCCTGCACCGCATCTGTAGTACCATTACGATTCTTCAATTCTCGATTTATAACAAGCGCTTTGTGTTGCATAAGATTGAATAGGAAGGAATTAAAGGCATAATCCTCCATGGATCAAATCGCAAGATAAGGAAATCAAGAAGGGAAGTACTCCTAACAGTCGTGCAGCCTCCCGAGGATAAGTACAGATGTCTCCGTATCGATCCGCGAGACTCTACTAGACTTGTTCATGACTCGTGAGACCCTAGGAACCTAGTGCTCTAATACCATATTCTCACGATCCAAAATCCACTAAGGGTCGTGATGGCGCCGGACACCGCTGTCAGTCAAGCCAACTAAAAATACTTAATTAAATTCCAATTTTAGTGTTTGTTGAAATCATTATCCTTATACGTTTAAATAATAAATAATGAAATTTACCGAAATAACCATGGAGTCTTAACAAACTTAATATTGAACAATCCAAAAATCATCCCAGAACCCGGAGTTACAAGTGTATGAGCTATTTCTAGGAAGCAATACAATACAACAAACCGTCCAGAATACAATGGACAGAAGGTAAATACAATACGTTGAAAGAGACTATACTAGCTACTGGTCGCCTCGAGAAATGCAGCTCACCTAGTCCCTATATCGTCCACGCTGCTATGTCCAGTAGGCCACTAGAAGTACATGAGCATGTGCAATAAAAATGCACAGAAGTGTAGTATGAGTATAAAAATAACGTGTACTCAGTAAGTATCCCGTCTAATCTCGAAGAAGTAGAGACGAGAGGTCAACTTCAACACTTAATAAGGGTCCAATAATGTTATATCAATAATATGTTAAATTGTGGGTTTTTATAAACATGATTTTAATACAACAGAATGAAACAAGTAAACAACTATATCTTTTATAGGAACATTTCCAAATTCCATTTTCATCATTTATACAATTATTCTCAAGCCGGGAAGAGGCTATAACAACTTTATTAAGTTTCAGGGCAAGCAATACAAGCATGCACAAATCATGTCGATGACGTATGGCCCACTCCAACAGAAAATAAACTATGCACTACCAAGGGTCGAACGACGCAAACCATAGATACATATATTTAATTTGCCGAGGCGTTCGGCCCATTCCAAAAATAAACACACACGGACAGTCAATCAAGAAGTCCACACGGAGCAATTATCCAAAGAAAACAAATCTTCTTTTAACCATTTAAGAAAAATAAAGTTTTATCTGTTTAGAAATTCATCTACTAATTCGATGTGATTTAAGGAATTCAAGGTGTCAGTAAGTTCACAAATAATCCAAGAATAGCATGCTTTTGGGTCCTAAACTACTCGGACAATAGCGTAATAGTAGCTATCTCGGCACCCCGTGCATACGTAGCCCCCACAAATAGGAGCACATAACCAATTATTTTACCTACGGGGACAATTCCCTCTTACAAGGTTAGAAAGGAGACTCACCTCGCTCCGAAAATCCATAACCGGCATTCCCACGCCATTTCGAAGACTCGAATCAATACACAGTGCTCCAAAACTAGCTACTGATTATGCAAATCCATTAATATATGCTCAATTACTCATTATAATCCAATTCATAGCAATTCCTAACCGTGATAGAACAGTTGACAAAATTGCCCTCGGGCCCACGTGCCCGGATTTTTAAATTTTTTGAAGATAAAGTTTACCCATGAACTCACGAACTCAAATATATGATTTTCTCCTAATTCCATACCCAAAATTGTGGTCAAAATCCAAGAATACTAATTTTAGGTTTTCCCTCAAACCCCAAGTTTTCTACAAATTTGCATGTCTAAATCCATATATAAACCTTGTATTTAACTCAAACCTAGCATAAATTAATTACCTCATGATGAATGACGGAACCCCCTCTTCAAGAGCTCCAAAAATCGCCCAAGCCAAGAGAAAAATGGGTGAAATGAGTTCAAACCCCGATTTTAAACATATTTCCCAGCCCAGGTTCGCCCTTCTTCGCATTCGCGGCATGTTGCTCGCGTTCGTGAAGGACAGTTAGCCAGCCCCTTCGCGTTCGCATACCAAGCCTCGCGTTCGCGTAGGCCAATGACCCTAGGCCCATCTTTCCTTCTGCGCATTCGCGATCTCTCCCCCGCAGTCACATAGATCCGCCCTCCCCTTCGCGTTCGTGACTTCCTCTTCGCGTTCGCGAAGGCCAAATCCAGCAGCCTCCCACTTTCCTCTTCGCATTCGCGAGACTCCCTTCGCGCTCGCATAGAAGGAAACCAGATACCAATAACCAGCAGTAGTTTTTTTACCCAAATTCGATCCATTACCACCCAGAATCCATCCGAGGCCCCCAGGACACCAACCAATCATACCAACCAGTCCCAAAACACATTACGAACTTACTCGAGGCCTCAAATCACATCAAACAATGAAAAAATCATGAATTGACCTCCAATCCAAGCTTTATGAACTTTAGAATTCCCAACTTCTACTTTCAATGTTTAAACCTATCAAATCATGCCCAATTGACTTAATATTTTGCACACAAGTCATATTTGACATTACGGACCTACTCTAACTTTCGGAATCAGATTCCGACCCCGATATCAAAAAATCCACTTCCGGTCAAACTTCTAAAAAACCTTCAAATTTCTATCTTTAGCCAAATGACTACAAAATGACCTACGGACCTCCGAATTCACTTCCGATCGCGCTCCCTACTCCAGAATCACCATACACAGCTATTCCCAGACTGGGAATCCCAAACTGACATCGATAACATTGAAATGCACTTCAATCCAAACTTATGAAATTTCTTCCAAAATGCTTACTTCCACATCAGTCGCCAAAATGCTCCCGAGTCATCCAATCCGGACATACGCCCAAGTCCGAAATCATCATACGAACCTGTTGGAACATTCAGATCCCAATTCCGAGGTTGTTTACTTAGAAATTCAATCTTAGCCAATCCTTTCAACTTCAAGCTTCCGAAATGAGAATTCTCTTTCAAAATCAACTCCAAACTTCCCGAAATTCAATTCCGACCACGCGTACAAGTCATAATACCTGAGGTGAAGCTGCTCATGGCCTCAAACTACTGAACGACGCGCTAGAGCTCAAAACGACCGGTCGGGTCGTTATATATATATATATATATATATATTTCTTAACTTATTTTTGCTTATTTGACAATATCCTTACAAACTCTCCTTAATATTGCCAAGTGGCTTTTTAATAGCTTGCCACTTGGCTTAACCATAATGTAAATTATATATGTTAACTTTCTTGTTTTAATATATATATAGATATAGAAGATATATAGATGTTTAAATTTTAATATAAAATGAAAGTGTATATGGTACAATTAGCTCTCAATTTTCGATATATTAACTCTGGATACAAAAACGAAAACAAAACTGAGACTGACGGAGTACCAATTTTGGACATTTCATATAACTATACCCATATAAAAATAATTAGCTATTAAGCTATGTGAAAGACATTTAATTGAGTCTATACATAGCTATGACTGTCACGACCCGGATTTTCCACACTCGGGAGTCGTGATGGCGCCTACTCGTGGAAGCTAGGCAAGCCAAATGTTATAAAATCATTACCTTTCTTTTATTAAACATGTTCAACAAGTTAAAATAATAAGTGATTAAGCAGCGGAATAAATTAAATAACCAAAAATGCCGAAGACGAAAAACTTAATAATTCAACCAAACACTGCTACATAATCTGAAGTACAATACTACCCAGAATTTGGTGTCACAAGTCACGGACTATCTAAGAATACTGCAAATAAGGTTTTTATGAAAACACATAAGTGTGTCTCCGAATAAGTAAAAACAGAAAGAGAAAATATAGGAGGAGACACCAAGGCCCGCGGACGTCTGCAGGACTACCTCCGATCGCCTGAATGGACTGAACACAACATCCTAACTGTCGGTATCAGTATCTACACACAGTGTAGAGTGTAATATCAGCACAACCGACCCCATGTGCTGGTAAGTGCCTAGCCTAACCTCGGTAAAGTAGTGACGAGGGTAGGACCAGACTACCAGATAAACATGTGCAGTTAAATTATATTCAGCGGAAGTAGAAGCAGACAATTACAACAAAGTTGGGCGGGGGAACATGCTGCGGGGAGTAACAGATAACAACATAATAATAGTAGAGAAATGTAAGGAACGCCATAAATAAATTATCAGCAAAAGATAAGTAAATAAGAAGAACAAGTACATTGTAATACCGTTGCAGGCGTGCAAATCGATCCCATTCATATAGTACCATTGCAGGCGTGCTAAACACACTCCCATTTCATATAGTACCATTTCAAGCGTGCAACCCGTTCCCATTTCATATATTATCGTTGCAGGCATGCAATCCGCTCCCATTTCATGTATTACCGTTGCAGGCGTGCAACCCGCTCCCATTTCATGTGTTACCGTTGCAGGCATGCAACCCGCTCCCATTTCATGTATTATGGTTGCAGGCGTGAAACCTGCTCCCATTTCATTTATCAACACCAATCACAAAAGAATCCCGGCAAGGGAACAATAGCATAATAACAACATCCCGGCAAGGGAACAATAATATTACAACAACATCCGGGCAAGAGAACAATAATATCACAACAACATCCCGGCAAGGGAACAACAATATCACATCAACATCCTGGCAGGAAATAATAATAAAATTCTCATATAAAGCACAAATAAACCACAACGGAATCATAAAAATTACAATACAAAACTCACGGGCATGCTTGACACCGACGTATAGGTACTCGTTACCATGCCTATACGTCGTACTCCATAGTTAACACTTAGCAAATAAGTCACAACTCATAATCTCTCAAGCTAAGGTTAGACCAAACACTTACCTCAAACTTCCACGGCCAACTCAAGCCTCAAACACCGATTTTCCTTTAGAATTCGCCTCCAAATTACTTATATATATAGTCCAAATTAATTTAACAACATCAATAAATGCTAAGTAATTCAATCCCAATGCTAAATTATAGGCTTTCTATCATTTTCCCGAAAAAGTCAAAAATCGACCCCGGGCCCGCCTGGTCAAAACACAAGGTTCAGACCAAAAACCGATCATCCATTCACCCACGAGCCCAAATATGTGATTAATTTTGGAATCCGACCCCAAAACGAGGTCTAAATTCCAATTATTCAAAAAACCCTAACTCTACCCAAATCCCCAATTTTTTACCCTTAAGAAGTTGATTTAGGCCTAGAAATCTAATGGGTGTTAATGAAAATTAAAGAAAACAAGTCTAAGAACACATACCTATGATTTTGTGGTGAAATCCCTCTTCAAAAATCGCCCAAGTTCGAGTTTAAGTGAAAAAGTTATGAAGTTTTCAAGAAATTCCGTTTTGCTACTGTTTTAAAATAACTGGATAGGGAACCTATGCGTTCGCACACGATTGGATGCTTTCGCAAAGAACAAATGGTTCCCCCTAGAATTAAATCTATGCTATCGCGGACATAACTATGCGATAGCATAGAACAAATGGTGACCCCCAGAAGTAACTCTATGCTATCGCGGAACTACCTGTGGAATCGCATAGAACAAATGATGACCCCCAGAATTAACTCTATGCTATCGCAGACCTACCTATGCAATCACATAGAACAAATGATGACCCCCAGAATTAACTCTATGCTATCGCGGACCTACCTATGCGATCTCATAGAACAAATGATGACCCCTAGAGACTATACTATGCGATCACGAACCTACCTATGCGATTGCATAGAACAAAAACCTGGACACCAGCAAACAGCAAAAATACCAGATTTTCTAAGTTCGAATTACCCCGACGCCTATCCGAAACTCATACGAACCCTCGAGGCTCTAAACCAAACATACACACAAGTCTAAAAATATTATACGGACTTGCTCGTGCGATCAAATCACCAAAATAACATCTTAAACAATGAATTTAGCATAGAAATCTAAGAAAAATCTCAAAACTTTCAAAGTATCAAATTTCACAACTACGGGTCTGAATAACATCAAACGATTTTCGTTTCTTACCAAATTTTACAGATGCATCTTAAATGTCATATTGGACCTGTACCGGGCTCCGAAACCAAAATACGGGCCTAATACCATAAATTTCAAATATAATCAAATTTCCAAAAACTCTTATATTTTTAGTAAAATAATTTCTTTCAAAAATTTATTTCTCGGGCTTGGGACCTCGAAATTCAATTCTGGGCATACGCCAAAGTCTCATATTTTCCTACGGACCTCCGGGACCGTTAAATTAGAGGTCCGGGTCCGTTTACCTAAAATATTGATCGAAGTCAACTTAAATTCAATGTTAAAGGCCAAATTAACATTTTCGTCACATTTACTCACAAAAGCGTTCCAGATATATGCCTGGACTGCGCACGCACATCGAGGTAAGGAAAAAGGAGGCTTCTAAGGCCTCGGAACATAGAATTTACTCGTTAATCTAGTGATGACATCCAACACCTCTAAAACAACCGTTCGTCCTTGAACGAACATAAGAAGGAAGTACCTGTGTCGAGGAAAAGATTGTGATAATGGCTCCGCATATTGGACTCGGACTCCCAGGTCGATGCCTCAACAGGCTGACCTCTCCACTGAACACGAACATAAGGGAAACTCTTCGATCTCAATTGACTAACCTGCCGGTCTAGAATAGCTATCGGCTCCTCCTTATATGGCAAGTCCTTGTCCAACTGGACAGTGCTGAAGTCTAACATGTAGGATGGATCGTCGTGATACATCCGAAGAATGGACATATGAAAGACTGGATGCACGGCTGATAAACTCGGCGACAACGCAATTTCTGTAAGCCACCTCTCCCACTCGATCAAGAATCTCAAACGGGCCAATGAACCTAGAGATAAGCTTGTCGTTCTTTCCAAATCTCATCACGCCCTTCATAGGCGACACTCAAAGCAACACCCACTTGCTAACCATGAATGCCACATCACGAACCTTACGGTTGGCATAACTATTTTGCCTGGACTGAGCTGTACGAAGCCTATCATGAATGATGCTGACATTGTCCAAGGCATCTTGTACTAGATTTGTACCCAACAACTGAGCCTCTCCCAGCTCAAACAATCCAACCGGCGACCAACACCGCCTACCATACAAAGCCTCATAAGGAGCCATTTGGATACTCGACCGGTAACTGTTGTTGTAGGCAAACTCCGCTAAAGACAAAAACTGATCCCATGAGCCTCCAAAGTCAATGACACAAGCTCAAAGCATATCCTCCAAAATTTGAATAGCACGCTCGGACTGCCCGTCCGTTTGAGAATGAAATGTTATGCTCAACTCGACCAGTGTGCCCAACTCTCGCTGAACCGCTTTCTAGAAATGCGAGGTAAACTGCATACCTCGATCAGAAATTATAGACACGGGCGTACCATGAAGACGAACAATCTCCCAGATATAGATCTTATCTAACCTCTCAGAAGAATAGGAGACTGCCACAGGAATGAAATGCGATGACTTAGTCAGCTTATCAACAATAACCCATATTTCATCGAACTTGCTCTGAGCCCGTGGGAGTCCAACAATGAAGTCCATAGTGATACGCTCCCACTTCCACTCGGGAAGCTCTATCCTCTGAACAAACCACCAGGTCTTTGATGCTCATACTTTACCTGCTGACAATTCAAACACCGCGCCACATACGCAACAATATCCTTCTTCATCCTCCTCCACTAATAGTACTTCCACAAATCCTGATACATTAGCGGCGCCCGAATGAATAGAGTGCCGGAAACTATGGGCCTTCTCTAAAATCAACTCTCGGAGTCCATCCACATTAGGCACACAAACTCAATCCTGAAGCCTCAAAACTCCATCATCTCCTAATGTAACCTACTTGGCACCATCGTGCTGCACCGTGTCTCTGAGGACACATAAATGAGGATCATCATATTGACGATCTGGGATACACTCCAATAAAGAAGAACGAGCGACAGTGCAAGCTAATACACGGTTGGGCTCAGAAACATCCAATCTCACGAACTGATTGGTCAAAGCCTAAACATCCAAAGCATGCGGCCTCACCCCGATCGGAATATATGCAAGACTACCCATACTAACTGACTTCCTACTCAAAGCATCGGCCACCACATTGGCCTTCCCCGGATGATATAAGATGGTGATATCATAGTCTTTCAATAGCTCCAACCACCTCTTCTACCTCAAATTCAACTCCTTCTACTTGAACAAGTATTGCAAACTCTTGTGATCCGTGAACACCTCATATTCCACGCCGTCCAGATAATGCTTCCAAATCTTCAACGCATGAACAATGGCTGCTAACTCCAAATCATGGACCAGATAGTTTTTCTCGCGAATCTTTAATTGTCGTGAAGCATAAGCAATAACCTTGCCATCCTGCATCAATATCGCACCAAGTACAATACGAGATGCATCACAATAAACTAAATATAGCCCTAAACATGTGGGCAAAACCAACACTAGCATCATCATCAAAGCTATCTAGAGCTTCTGAAAGCTCGCCTCACACTCGTCTGACCGCCTGAACGGGCACCCTTCTGTGTTAATCTGGTCATCGAGGCTGCCATGGATGAAACCCTCCACAACCCGACGATAATAGCCTGCCAAACTCAAGAAACTCCGAATCTCTGTACCTTATGCGGGTCTAGGCCAGTCCTTGACTGCCTCTATCTTCTTTGGACTACCTGAATACCCTCTGCTAAAACCATATGACCCAAGAAAGCAACTGACCCCAACCAAAACTCGCACTTCAAAAATTTAGCATACAACTGACTATCTCTCAAAGTATGAAGAACAACTCACAGATGCTGCTCATGATACTCCCGGCTACGAGAATAAATCAAAATATCATCAATGAAGACTATCACGAATGAATCCATGTAAGGCATGAACACTCGGTTCATCAAATCCATAAAAGTTGTTGGGGCATTGGTCAACCCAAATGACATTACCAAGAACTCATAATGCCCATACCGAGTGCAAAAAGCTATCTTAGGGACATCGGATGCCCTAGTCCTCAACTGATAGTAGCCATATATCAGTGAATCTTCGAAAATACCTTGGCACCCTGAAGTTTATCAAACAAATCATCAATCCCCGGCAACGGATACTTATTCTTGATTGTAACCTTGTTCAACTCCCGGTAATCTATACACATTTGTATCGATCCGTCCTTCTTCTTAACAAACAACACCGGCACACCCCAAGGCGAGACACTAGGTCTAATGAAGCCTTTCTCAAGCAAGTCTTGTAACTGCTCCTTCAACTCTTTCAACTCAGGCAGGGCCATACGATACGGCGGAATAGAAATGGTCTGAGTGCCCAATACAGAAGTCAATATCCCTATTCGGTGGTATACCCAGCAGGTCTGAAGGAAATACCTTAGGAAACTCATGAACAACAGGCATAGAATCAATAGAAGGAACCTCGGTACCAGAATCACGAACATATGCCAAATAGGCTAAACAACCCTTCTCGACCATGCGCCGAGCCTTCATATATGAGATAACACTATGGGTAGAATAACCAGGAGTCCCTACTACAAACCAGAACAGTACCTGTGATAACTGCATCGGAAGCCTAAGCCTCGGGCCTGGCTGGAAAAGCATAACATCGGGACTGGGGCCCACCACTCTGAACTACATCTATGGGATGGCATGCTGCTGGCTGGCCTCCATCTCTAGCGGCCTGACCTCCACCTCTAATACCTCTACCTCCACCTCTAGCACCTCTACCTCCATCTTTAGCTCACTGAGCGGGCGATGAAAAGCTCGGTGCCTGAACCTTGGCATGGAAACCCTGGTGCTGAGAATTGCTCGGTGCTCGAGGGTAATATCTAGCAATGTGCCACATGTCGCCACAAGTAAAATAAGCCCTCGGCTGCTGGGGAAGATGACCCTGAAAACTCTGAAGTAGAGGTGCACTGATAGGAGCTGGTGATGCACTGTAGGACTGCTGATTGGAATACTGCATGTGAGAACCATGACCATTTGGAGCACTGTGAGAAGCCTGAAGTGCTGACTGAAAAGCCCTAGGAGGATGGCCTCTACCAAAAGAATCCATGCCTCCAGATGAGGCATCACTGAATCTGCCTGAATCGGCAGGCCTCTGGTTAGACCCCTGACCACCTCCATGTGATAGAACAATCTCAACCCTCCTAGTTACATTGGCTGCATCTTGAAAGGAAATCTCACTCCCCGTCTCCTTAGCCATTTGGTGAATAGGCTGAATGAGTCCCTCAATGAACCTCCTTACTCTCTCTCTTAGTGGGAAGTATAAGAAGAGCATAACAAGCCAAGTCAATAAATCTAGTCTCATACTGAGTAACAGTCATAGAACCCTGCTGGAGACGCTCAAACTACCTCCGATAGATCTCTCTCTGAGTGATAAGAAGAAACTTCTCCAGAAATAGCTGAGAAAACTAGTCCCAAGTCAAAGCTGGTAACCCAGATGGTCTAGCCAAACAGTAATCCCTCTACCAAGTCTTGGAGGATCCAGATAAGCAAAAAGTAGCAAATTCGACCCCATTGGTCTCCACTATCCCCATGTTTCTGAGAACCTCATGACAGCTGTCTAAATAATCCTGGGGATCCTCAGAAGATGCACCGCTGAAAGTGGTGGTGAAGAGCTTGGTGAACCTGTCCATCTCCACAAGGCAACAGCAGACATAGCTACTCTATTACCGGTCTGAGCTACCACACCCGACTGAACTTCTCCAACTAGTTGAGCTTCTGGAGTCTAAAACTAGGAAGCCATCTCCTTCGGAGTGCTAGTAGCAAAAGTCTAGGCTCTTCATCTAGCCTAAGAGACGGTTGGTGCTATAAGAAGCAAGCCTGCCCGAGTGACACTCTCCATAAGGCCCACTAGATGGACCAGAGCATCCTGGAGTACTGGGGTAGCAATGGAACCCTCTGGGACCTGAGCTAGGCCCACCGAACTGCCTGGGCTAGAACCTCATCATCATACTCAACCTGAGGCTCTGCCGCTGGTGCTGCTGCTCTGGGTTGAGCTTTGCCCCTGCCTCGGCCTCTAGCACGGCCTCGGCCTCGGCCTCGGCCTCGCCCTCTGCCCCTCATGAGAGATGCTGCTGGGGGCTCAGGCTACTGATCAGTGGATGAGAAAGCGCGTGTTCTCGCCATCTGCGAAAGAACATAGTAGAAATTCAATTAGCATTGAGAAACCAAACCGTATAACAGGAAAGAATAAATGTGAAGTTTTTCCTGAATCTGTAGCCTCTGCGAGATAAATACAAATATTTTCGTACCGATCCCTCAGAATCTACTAAGCTTGTCCGTGAATTGTGGGAACTATGTAACCTAGAGCTCTGATACCAACTTGTCACAACCCAGATTTTCCACCCTCGGGAGTCGTGTAGCGCCCACTCGTAGAAGCTAGACAAGGCAAATATTATAAAATCATTACCTTCCTTTTATTAAACATGTTCAAAAATTTAAAATAATAAGTGATTAAGAAGCGGAATAAATTAAATAATAAGAAATGCGGAAGACGAAAAACTTAATAATTAAACCACACACTGGTACATAATCTGATGTACAATACTACCTAGAATTTGGTGTCACAAGTCACGGACTATCTAAGAATACTACAAATAAGGTTTGAATAGAAATACATAAGTGTGTCTCTGAATAAGTAAAAACAGAAAGAGAAAAGATAGGAGGAGACGCTAAGGCCCGCGGACGTCTGCAAGACTACCTTGGGTCGCCTGAATGGACTTAAGACAACACCCTCATTGCGGTCCAAATGCTCCAGTATCAGTATCTGCGCACAGTAGTATCAACACAACCGACCCCATGTGATGGTAAGTGCCTAGCCTAACCTTGGCGAAGTAGTGACAAGGCTAGGAAGAGACTACCAAATAAACCTGTGCAGTTAAATCATATACAGCGGAAATAGAAGCAGATAATTACAACTAAAGTTGGGCGGGGGAACATGCTGCGGGGAGTAACAGATAACAACAGAATAACAGTAGAGAAATGTAAGGAACATAGTAAATCAATTACCAGCAAAAGATAAGGAAATAAGAAGAACAAATACACATGTAATACCGTTGCAGGCGTGCTACCCAATCCCATTTCATATAGTACCATTGCAGGCAGGTAACCCGCTCCCATTTCATACAGTACCGTTGCAGGCGTGCAACCCGTTCCCATATCATGTATTACCGTTGCAGGCATGCAACCCGCTCCCATTTCATGTATTACCATTGCAGGCATGTAACCCGCTCCCATTTCATGTATTACCATTGCAGGCGTGCAACCCGCTCCAATTTCATTTATCAACACCAATCATAAAAGAATCCCGACAAGGGAACAATAGCATAATAACAACATCCTGACAAGGGAACAATAATATTACAACAACATCCTAACAAGAGAACAATAATATCACAACAACATCCCGGCAAGGGAACAACAATATCACATCAACATCCCGGCAAGGGAACAATAATAAAATTCTCATATGAAGCACGAATGAACCACAACGGAGTCATAAAAATTACAATACAAGACTCACGGTCATGTTTGATACCGATGTATAGATACTCTTCACCATGCCTATACATCATACTCTATAGTTAACACGTAGCAAATAAGTCACAACTCCTAATCCCTCAAGTTAAGGTTAGACCAAACAATTACCTCAAACTTTCGCAGCCAACTCAAGCCTCTCACCACTTTTCCTTTAGAATTTTCCATCAAATTACTTGTATCTAGTCCAAATTAATTTAACAATATCAATAAATGCTAAATAATTCAATCCAAATGCTAAATTGTAGGCTTTCTATCATTTTTCCCAAAAAGTCAAAAATCGACCCCGGACCCGCATGGTCAAAACACAAGGTTTAGACCAAAACCCGATCACCCATTCACCCACGAGCCCGAATATGTAATTAGTTTTGGAATTCGATCCCAAAACGTAGTCGAAATTCCAATTATTCAAAAAGCCCTAACTCTACCCAAAT
>MU759265.1:45694-56735 GCA_026770625.1 Nicotiana glauca | reverse complement strand
AATTCCCAATTTTCTACCCTTAAGAACATGATTTAGGCCTAGAAATCTAATGGGTGTTAATGGAAATTGAAGAAAACAAGTCTAAGAACACATATCCATGGTTTTGTGGTGAAATCCCTCTTCAAAAATTGCCTAAGTTCGAGTTTAAGTGAAAAAGTTATGAAGTTTTGAAGAAATTTGCTACTGTTTTAAAATAGCTGGACAGGGAACCTATGCGTTCGCACACGATTGGATGCATTCACATAGAACAAATGGCTACCCTCGGAATTAACTTTATGCTATTGCGGACGTACCTATGTCATCGCATCGAAAAAATGGTGACCCCAGAATTAACTCTATGCTATCGCAGACCTACCTGTGCAATCGCATAGAAGAAATGATGACCCCCAGAATAAACTCTATGCTATCGTAGACCTACCTATGCAATCGCATTGTCACGACCTTAAACTCGGACCCGGTCGTGATGGCACCTCTCATGAAGACAAGGCCAGCCGACACAACACACAATTCATTTTAAACAACTAAAATAACACACTTTATGTCATTAACATGCTAAAAATCCCAAAATATAAGTGAAACAGTATAATTGCGAAAATACAACCAACACAGCCCGACATCGAGGTGTCACCAGTCATGAGAATCTAACATAAATCTTAGAATGTAGAAGAGGGACTACTCAGTCTATTACAAAAAAATCCATAACTAGGAAGATAAATAATGATAAGAGGGAGAAAACACTGGGCTGCGAACGCTAAGTAGCTACCTAGTAAATCTCCGAAGATCTGCTGGAAGCTATCAACCCTTAGTAGCAGGACCTGTAGCGCCTGAATCTGCACACAGGGTCCAGGGAGTAAAGTGAGTACTCCAACTCAGTGAGTAATGACAATAAATGAAGACTGAGCGATAAGAAATCACGTTAAACACAACAATATGCCATTAAGAGGCAGAGCAAAATCAGTAAAATGCAATTAAACAATGTAACCTCATAAAGCACCTTTTAAGCAGTTGGGAAGTAAATGAAAGGCGGCTAGAGAAGATAAACACATAAAAATTGCCCCTCGGGCACAATAACAACAGAATCAGCCCATCGAGCAATAACATAGAAAAATACCAGCCCCTCGGACTATATCTCATATCACAATGGGTACCCACACTCACTGGGGGTGTACAGACTCCGGGAGGGGTCCTTTACGGCTCAAGCGCAAAATCAAGTCATCTCGCGGCATAATCAATAGGCGCTCGGCCTCATATCAACAAGCCACCTCGTGGAGTACAAAATCTCAGGCCCTCGGCCTTATAATCATAATCAATATATTACTGCTGCGGTGTGCAGCCCGACCCGAAAGTATCCTCACAACACAGGCCCTCGGCCTTGCTCAGTCAGAATCTCATAAGCCACTCGGGCAACAGTAAAACATGATGCTCATCTCAAAATATCTTTTAAAATATCATTAAGGTGTTGAAAACAGAGTAAACATGGTTGAGTTATGAAAACATTAAAATGTAGCATGAATAAGTACAAGTATAAAGTCAAAACTGTGAGAAAATAGCAGTAAAAATCCCCTAAGGGTCCAAATAGTTGGCACGAAGCCCAAATATGGCATTTAGCCCAAAACATGATAACATCAAACAATTTGCAATCAAATACGCGATACAATAGTCATTTGGGACGGACCAAGTCACAATCCCGAATGGTGCACGACCCCACGCTCGTCATCTAGCGTGTGCGTCACCTCAACATAACATAATGATGTGTGATTCGGGGTTTCATACCCTTAGTATAGCATTTACAATCATTACTGTAACACCCCATATATTCGGCTTAGGTATGAATGAGTTAAAGGAATAGTAAGGTTATATTTTGGATGTGTGAACTCCCATCGGGATGATTATGGGTGAAAATAGTTGTTTCAAAATCAAGATGGAAAGTGAGGTGCATAAGATTTGACAAAATCGACTAAGTTTGCAGAAGGTCTATCTTCTAGAAAGGTTTAGTGAACATGTGTAAGTAATTTGAGAAAATTCAAATCATGAAAGTTGTAGACCTTTGAAATAGCTTTCCAATGATATATTGTAGAGCCCAAACGAAGCTCTGTGCAAAAATGTTATGCTCGTTTTACAGAATGGTGCGTAACCACCATGTTCGCCCACATTTGACCGCGACCGCAGTTGTGAGGCAGTGCTCTAGCGATTTACTGTGGTCCCTGGGACGCAGTGGTCAACTTGGGAAGTCATTTTTTAGCCCTATTTCGTCCCCCATAACCCCAAAACATAAAAACTTGCTCTAGAAAGTAAAGCTCTCAAAACCAAACTCCTTAAGGGTCCCTCCACCACCCAAGGTAAGTTCTAAGGGTGCTTCTAAGTTAATTTCAATTTCCCAAAATCTTATTAACATGGGTAAACCCTCCATATAATTAGAAGATATTTGATTGGGACATCATTGTTGAGAGAAGGAAGCCTAGAACTCGAATTCAAAGGGTTTGCACTATAAAAAGGTAATTTTTTCACCCTCTAATTGATTCTAGCATTGATTTAATAATTATAAAACCTAGTTTATGAGATATGAGTTGATGGGTTTGATAGAAAAGCATGAACGATTATAAGGTTGGGGTGTTAATTATTGATTATTGGTTAAGGGTGTTGTTTACCTTATGGGTGATGAAGAATAATGTTGATTATAATCGTTTGAGACTTTAAAATTTAACTAGGAATAAGAGAATGGGTTGTTGGGTGTAGAGACACCATTAATTAGGACTATGAAGCTTTATTCTCACCATGTGTTTGATAAGATGCTTAAGTGACCAAAACATGAGCATCATAGCTAATATAGAATCCTTTTGACTTGTATTGCTATATATTAAAGTTGAAAGGGGTTGACAAGCGTTGTGTTACGCTTAAGAGCAGGAAGTTAAGGTATGTGAGGCTAACACTCTATGTTTGGAAATTGTAATAATTCTCCCTACACTACGTTTCTTTTACGACGTTACTAATTGCCTCAGAAATATAGTTTAGCTTAGTTCCTTGAATAGTTGTAGAACTTCTATTCTCTTGCTTCATAACATGTTCACCACTTTCATTTTGAACGTTGTGAGCTTAATGTGTATTCAATATAGACTTGGGTTTGATGCCCCCGAGTCTTAGTATAGATTACTCAATATTCCATAAGCAGTTGAAGTTTCAGTTTTTATAATCAGTTCAAGAATACATATCTCAATTTAGTCCTATTCGGTATTCAAGTATTATGTAACTCGGTGTGATCCAGTATTCCAGTATCATGCAAGTCGGTGTAATTCAGTGTTTCACTATCATGTATTGCAATATGATTCTCAGTTCCTGAATGTTGAACACCTGGGCCTAAGGCCGTAGTTTATTTATTCAGATAAACAGGTTGTTCATTATTCAGAAGATGGAGTATTCATATCCTTACTTCCTTTGTTCAGTTCAATTATTAGATATCATTTCAATTATCAGTTATCATTTCAGTCACCAGTTATCAGTTCAGTTATCATATATCAGTTTTCAGTTAAGTTATCAGTTACCAGTTATCATCTCAGTTTCAGTTTCAATAGTTATCATTTCAATTATCAATTATCAATTCTCAGTTATCAGCTTAGTTTCAATTTTAGCATTTTTAATTCTTTCTTTCCGTTGCTTTACATACCAGTGCAATTCAAATGTACTAACTCCCCTTTTGCCCCGGGCCTGCATCTCAGATGCAGGTAATGATTTACAGGTTGATGATTTATAGCGCTAGGATTCATGTACCAGCTACTTGGTGATCCCCAGTTCTTCCGGGGCATTATCATTACTTTACAGTCTTTCAATATTTACAGACAGTCAGTGTTTTCAGTATTTCATTGGAGGCTTCATAGACTAGAGTAACAGCTAGACAAAGTCTCAGGCTTTTCATGTTAAGCGATGTTGGCTGCAAATATGTTTCAGAATTGTATTAGTATTTCCGCACTTTGATTTATAACATCCAGACTTTCAGTATGTCAGCATGTTTTAGTTTATCTTTGGCATTCAGTATGTTATGATATCACATGTTGATTCAACCAGCCTGTTGGTTCGCTCTGTCTCATGAAGTCAGGTACCAAGTATCGTGTTACGTTCCGACCCAGGTTCGAGGCGTGACAAAGCTTGGTATCATAGTACTAGCTTCATGAGTCCTACGGAGTCTATGAAGTCGTGTCTAGTGGAGTTTTCTTTATATGTATATGCCGGCCACTCATAAAAACAGTTAACTACCAAGACATCCAGGATTGTCTCACTTATTTCTACTCTAGTTCGTGCCATGAAGCTTATAGCAAAATGTAACCTTCTCTTCCAATCAAATTCCAAACGTATTGGATGCTCAAGCGATGCGCAGGAGAAACGTAAGGTCCTAGAGAGGATAATTGCCCACTGGGGTATAATCATGGAGTACAGGTTAGTAATATGAGACTTTAGAGGATGTTAAAAGTGGGATTCAATGGATAGTAGTACAGATTAGAGCATAACCTTATCAGAAAGTACAAAAGTAGTTATCATGTCTTATGGTTATCAGTTTGACTCAACTACCAGTTATACAGTCTTTCAGCTAGCATGGTTATGGTTATTAAGTATGCTAGTTATTAGTTATTCAGTTACCAGATCTCCAATTTTCAGTGTATCAAAATTCTTATGACTGGTGAATATATAGTGATGCCTATGGTTGCTTTAAGAAAATGTAAGTAACAGTGGTTATAGCGAAATCTTTCGCATATTTTAGGTCTGGATTAAGACGAATACTCACTGGAGGACGCATGAAGTGATTTATCAGATGATGGTATACTTTGAAAGATAAGTTTGTGCATGGTAGTGTATTCGTATGTGTTTTACCTCCTAGAACAACTTCATTTAATTCTTGGAAATGGAGCCATAAGTTGGATAATGATAGTTCAGATGTCATACCCTAACATTGGTCACTATAGTTTTGGACAGAAAAGAGCCTAAGGGTAAAATATCTAGGGGTCAGAAACGGTTGTTATTATCAAAGATGTGATTTCGTACAACTCATGCAAATGACTAGAAGATATGATGTATGCAATGAGAACCAAGAGCAGCCAATAGTGAATTTCAGGGAACGATTTTAGGTTGTTCATATTTATTTAAATCAGAACTAGAAGTACCACGTTAGTAAGTTACTATAAAAAGCAACTATTGATGCAAAATAAAAGATATGACAATTCCCCCTTGGGTTATGTGACTAAAGGATTACCCCAGACGTTTATAGTATGATATTATTTTGTATTATATAGAAAGTTTGGGGTTAGATACTCCAATTTTGTTTAAGACAAATGAAATTTCCCTAGGTGTGATCCATGTACATAGTTCAAAAAAGAATGATAGTGTGCGGTAAAAAGAATATGGTCTGATAATAAGGGAAGTAGGAGTAACCTTATGCTTCACTTTAGTTATTCAAAGCAGGAGAAGAAAATATGATGCTAGCAGGTGGTTAGTGAAAGGATAGTAAGTAAGTTTTGAGTAGATGCAGTGAATTAGAAATTTTAGCAGAGCTAGTAGAGGTAAATTTTGATCCACTTAGCCAGGTTATCTCTAGTGAGTGGATGGCAGTTTGAAATACCGAACGCATGTGATAGAACCCAAAGAGTTTAAGTTAAACCCAATATATAATGGCAGTGAAAAAAATCACCTAGCAGTGAGAGAGCAAACTATAGAAGAATACCCTTTAAGAGTTATCGTAATGTGGTTTATCCAGGAATGACAGTGTGAGCAGAGTTAAATTATTAAGATTGTATATCATTAGCTTTCCGTTAAGTGAACAATTTAGTCTTCCTAGTAAGAAAGATTTCTCAGAAGTAAGTTGGAAGATGAGTCTTCATTGACGTAGAGTGCAAAGAATTGCAGAAAATAAGAAAAGTTATTTGAATCCCAACAAAAAGAGAAGGATCCGCAGGTACAAGACCTTAACCTTTGGTCTAAGGGGGAGATGTGAAAATTGTTAGTAAGTCCAGTTGGAGATTTGAAACCCACATAGTTAGCATGGGATATAAAAAAAAAAGAGGGATTTCACAGGCATAAATTGATAGTTTTTGAATAGGGGGGGAGATGACGGTACTTTGAGATACCGAGATGGATCGTCTGTTCGAGACATAGGTAGACTTAAGGAATGAAGATCATGTCAGCAGTCCATAATTTTGGTATTCTTTCCATCCAGGTTTCCCAAATATGTGTCATGGTCTTAAGGATATTTATTAGTGTAATGGCATGAAAAAGAACATTGTAGACTTTGTGGCCAATTGTTCGAATTGTCAGCAACTAAAAGTTGAGCAGCAAAAAGCCTAGTGTTTTATCACAGAATACACATATTTTGAGTGGAGATGGTAAATATGACATTTATAACAAGATTATCTTGCTCATTTTAAAAGCATGATTTGATTGGATGATTGTAAATCGACTTACCAAGTCAGCCCGATTCTTGCCAGTAAAGAGTACAGATTCTACAGGAGATTATGCCAAGTTATACCTTCAGGAAATCATCTGATTGCATAAGACTTTGTAGTCCATTTTGGACTATGGTGTTCAGTTTACAATGAACTTTTAGAAGTCCTTTCAGAAAGGATTAGGCACAAGTTTTTCATCCTTAGAAAGATGGCCAGGTAGAGTGCATTATTCAAACAGTTGCGGATATGTCCTTGATGTTAAAAGTAAATGGGATGATCACATGCCTCTCACTGACCTTGCTAATAATAAACTACCACTCTAATATCAAGATAGAACCATACGAAGCTTTGTATGGGCGATGGTATAGATCACCAATTGGTTGGTTAGAAGTTGGAGAAGTGGAGTTGTTGGGACCCGATTTGGTTTATCAGACTATAGAGAAAGTTAAGTTGATTTAAGAGCGTGTAAAGACTGCTCAGAGTCGCCAAAAGTCCTATTCGAATGTGTGGTATAGTGACCTAGAGTTTAAAGTGGATGACTGGGTGTTTCTGAAAGTTTCTCCTATGAAAGGCATTATGAGATTTGGGAAGAAGGGGAAGCATAGTCCCTGCTATATTGGGCCATATAGAATCTTGCAAAAGATCGGTCAATTAGCTTATGAGTTGGAGTTGCCACCATAATTAGTGGTGGTACAACCAGTATTTCACGTGTCGTGTTATAACATTCAAGTTTCTAGTACTCACATACTCATGTCAGTTCAGTACTCAGATACTCATGTCAGTTTCAATACGAAGATACTCATGTCAGTTCAGTACTCAGATACTCATCTCAACTCAATACTCAACTACTCATGTTAGTCCAATACTTAGACATTCATGCCAGCTTAGTACTCAGGTTTCTCAAATATTTGTGCCAGTTCAATATTCATATATCCATGTTAGTTCAGTATTCACGTATCCATGACAGACCAATATTCAGTCAATGCAGTAGTCATTCAGTTCAGTATTGCAATAGTTCAATAATCATGTATTCATTCAGTTTAGTATACAAGTGTTAATTATGTTTCCACCAGACCCATTTAAGGTCCAGAGTTAGCAGAAGTTACAGTCACGACAATCATTCGAGGACGAATGATCCCAAAGGGGAGATAATGTAACACCCCGTACATTCGGCTTAGGTATGAATGAGTTAAAGGAGTAGTAAGGTTATATTTTAGACATGTGAAGTCCCGTCAGGATAATTATGGGTGAAAATAGTTGTTTCAAAATCGAGATGGAAAGTGAGGTGCATAAGATTTGACAAAATCGACTAAGTTTGCAGAAAGTCTATCTTCCAGCAAGATTCAGTGAAAATGTGTAAGGAATTTGGGAATATTCAAAGCATGAAAGTTGTAGGCATTTGAAATAGCTTTCCAACATTATATTTTGGATCCCAAATGGAGCTTTGTGCAAAAGTTTATGCCCATTTTATAGAATGGTGCATAACCACCATGTTCGGACGCGTTTGACCGCGACCATGGTCGTGAGGCAGTGCTCCAGCAATTTACCGCGATCGAGACCGTAATCAAGCCTACTGGGACGTGGTGGACAACTTGGGAAGTCATTTTTTAGCCCTATTTCATCCCTCACAGTCCCAAAATATAAAAACTTGCTCTAAAAAGTAAAGCTCTCAAAAACCTAACTCCTTAAGGGTCTCTCCACCACCCAAGGTAAGTTCTAAGTTAATTTTAATTTCCCAACATCTTATTAACATGGGTAAACCCTCCATATCATTAAATATTTGATTGGGACATCATTATTGGGAGAAGGAAGCCTAGAACTCGAATTTAAAGGGTTTGAACTTCAAAAAGGTAATGTCTTCACCCTCTAATTGATTTGAGCATTGGTTTAGTGATTATAAACCATATTTTATGAGATATGAGTTGATGGGTTTGATAGAAAAGCATGAACGATTATAGGCCTAGGGTGTTGATTGTTGATTAGTAATTAAGGGTGTTGTTTACCTTATGGGTAATGAAGAATAATATTGATTATAATCGTTTGAGGCTTTAGAATTTAACTAGAAATAAGAGAACGGGTTGTAGGGTGTAGAGAAACCATTAATAAGGACTATAAAGCTTTATTCTCACCAAGTGTTTGATAAGATGCTTAAGTGACCAAAACATGAGAATAATAGCTAATATGGAATCTCTTTGACTTGTATTGCTATAGATAAACATTGTATTACGCTCAAGAGCAGGAAGTTAAGGTATGTGATGCTAACTCTATATGTTTGGGAATTTTAATAATTCTCCCTACACTACGTTTCTTTTACGACATTACTAATTGCCTCAGAAATATAGTTTAGCCCAGTTCCTTGAATAGTTGCAGAACTTCTATTCTCTAGCTTCATAACTCGTTCACCACTTTCATTCTGAACGTTGTGAGCTCAATGCATATTCAATATAGACTTGGGTTTGATGCCCTCGAGTCTTAGTATAGATTACTCAATATGCCATAAGCAGTTGAAGTTTCAGTGTTCATAATTAGTTCAAGAATACATGTCTCAGTCTAGTCCTATTCAGTATTCTAGTATTATGTAACTCGGTGTGATCCAGTATTCCAGTATCATGCAAGTCAGTGTAATTCAGTATTTCACTATCATGTATTGCAATATGATTCTTGGTTCCTGAATGTTGAATACCTGTATTTGGGCCTGGGACTGCAGTTTATGCTTTATGCATCTTTGGGCCTGTAGCCGCAGTTTATGCTTTATGCATTTTGGACCTAAGGTCGTAGTTATGTATATGTATAGTTGGGCCCGAGTTGCGCGCGCACACACACACACACACACACACACATATATATATATATATAGGCCTTAGGCCGCAGTTTATTTATTCAGATAAATAGATTGTTCATTATTCAGAAGAGGAAGTATTCATATCCTTACTTCCTTTGTTCAGTTCAATTATTAGTTATCATTTTAATTATCAAATATCAGTTATCAGTTACCAGTTATCATCTCAATTTCAGTTTCAATAGTTATCATTTCAATTATCAATTATCAATTCTCAGTTATCAACTTAGTTTCAGTTTCAACATTTTTAATTCTTTCTTTCAGTTGCTTTACATACCAGTGCAATTCAAATGTACTGACGTCCCTCTAGCCCGGGCCTGCATCTCACGATGCAGGTAATGATTTACAAGTTGATGATTCAGAGCGCTAGGATTCTCGTACCAGCTACTTGGTGATCCCTAGTTCTTCCGGGGCATTATCATTACTTTACAGTCTTTCTGTATTTACAGACAGTCAGTGTTTTCAGTACTTCATTAGAGGCTTCATAGACTAGAGTAACAGCTAGGCAGAGTCTTAGGCTTTTCATGTTAAGCTATGTTGGCTACAAATATGTTTCAAAATTGTATTAGTATTTCCGCACTTTGATTTATAGCATCCCGACTTTCAGTATGTCACTATGTGTTAGTTTATCTTCCGCATTCAGTATGTTATGATATCACATGTTGATTCGCCAGCCAGTTGGATCACTCGGTCACATGTAGTCAGGCACCGAGTGTCGTGTTACATCTAGGCCCAGGTTTGGGGTGTGAAAATTACTCACCTCAATCCGGCCCAAACTCTAGCTCGCGATACCTTTGCCCCTCGAATCGGCCTCTGGATGCTCCAAATCTAGGCACAATCAGTACTAATCATCAACATATGCTAAGGGAACAAAGCCCACTCGAAAATAATTGAAAAACAACAAAATTCCCGAAATTAACCAAACCCGACCCCCTGGCCCACGTCTCATAATTTGATAAATTTTACAATATTAGATTTCTTATCTCCCCACGAGTTTATACATATCAAAATTTCTGAAATTCGACCACAAATGGTCCTTCAAATCCTCAATCAAAGGCCTAAGTTTCCAAGCCCTATGTCACGCCCCAAACTCGAGGGACATGACCGGCGCTCGACTGGGTATCCCCAGTCAAGCGGACCTGGGTGCCCTTCCTAACCCACGAGCTACCCCTTGTTTTCCTTATTCAATATTCCAAGGACTAGCCATATAATTAATTTAGATCAACTTTTTCAAAACATACATACATAATAGTTAGTGAAATTACCAATTCGTTGTCCAACAATTGAAACCTGGATATACATAAGCTTCTAACCCACATCCACTGTCTATGGAGCCTCTAAAGATACAACGGGATAATACAGTACTTGCCGGTAACAAGTCTCCGGCTATACCTTACACAACAGCATAATAAAACTACGGAAACAAGCGTCCTGAGCCATGTAGGGCCCCTAGAGGAATGGGGCTCACCAAAACAACTAACGGAAGACGAAGAGGGAGCTACGATCGATGGGCTGGAGTACCTGCTGCAGATCCACCTACAATCATAACACGAATGTAGTGCCCCAGGCAAAAAGGACGTCAGTACAATTGAATTGTACTGGTATGTATAACAAACTTTGCGCCAAGTAAACTCAAGTCATAGACAAGTAAGTAACAGTAACAGAAACAACAATCAATTCCATAAAGAAAGAACAATCAAGCCAAACAAGTTTTACAAACTCTCCCATTTCCCTTCCATATTTCCACATCAATAAATTTCACATTTTTGCTCATATT